>VZTB01004761.1:2179745-2239350 GCA_013397245.1 Thryothorus ludovicianus
CCTCCCTCCCCTCCGCCGGTGCCACGCCGCTGCTCGGCCCCGCCGCGCCCCCGGCTGTGCTCGGGTCGCTCGGTCCCGACGGTCGCGGGTGGAGAAACTCCGCTCCCGGTCTCTGCCGCTCCTTTTCCCTCGCTGGGCGCCTCATCAGCTTCACACCTGCGCCATCCCTGGCTCCCCTATGGCCACAGGTACGAATCAATTCGAAAAAAGTTGATGTTTTCCGTGTAAAAAACCAGAACTATCCATATCAATTCTCTAAGTTTAATAAAACAAAACAAAAAAAAACAAACAAAAAACCATCAAAACAAAGGAAGGGAAAACCTAATATGGCTCAAATCCCACTGTGGTACGTCTGTTGTCACCTGTTTATGGCTTTGGACATTGCAAGTAACAGAGATCTCTTGCAGCCCAGCAGCTCAGTGCGCGTTTTGCCGCAGCTGACACGGACCCGCTGCACGCCCCGCACAGCCCAAACCACAAACAGGGAGTTCCCCCCGAGTTTCCCCAAAACACACACGCACGGTGTGGAGGGAGAGAGCCTCCCTGTTTTGGCAGTGAGGTGCTGCCAAGAATGGCTGAAATGCTGCTGCTGGCACTCATGTAGGAACAGCAAGCCTCCGAGGGAGAACTCAAACCATTTGTTTCATATTTTAAGTGTGACTCAGGATGTGATGAGGCAGTCCCGAGGCAGTGTTCGCTGGGCAGCACACAGAGGCTGTGAGCTCCTCATGCTGCACTCACCGCCCACAGTGGCTGCCCAGCTGCCCTGGAAGGACAGGCAGCTTTTTGCACTTTGTTTTCCAAGTCCTGGATGCCTGAATCAGTGGTTTGGAGACATCCTATTTGACTAAAATGAACATTATTGCTTGAAAAATGCTGAAAGAACCTTAAATTACTGGCAGTACTGTTTGCTGAGATGTGGTGAGAAGTTTTTCTTCATTACTGGTACATGGTGCTCCAAAACATTGTATACCACAGTCTGTTTGCTTGCTAGTTTTGAACTTTCATCATTTATTATTCCTCTTCCTAAGCTCAGCACAGGTCCTACTTGCACAGTTCATGGGAAACCACTGCCATTAAACAGGAAAAGAGCTAAGCATTGCCCATTCAGTTCCCAGTGTAGCAGAGGAGGCCCCCAAAATCCTTTTGAAGTTAGACAGATCTGAGCAACACCTGTCTGTGTAGATGACCGCCACACAAGAAAAGCCCTGGTACCACCTGGTTGTCCAAAGCTGGCTAGGCACAGTCCAACTTCACTGTGCTTGGAAGATGCCCTCTGTCCCCTACGGGTCAGAAGGGCTCTCTTTATGAAGGGAATAATGGTATTTTTAGTAGCACGTGGGAAATCAATCACACGTGGAGAGCTGGAAGCAGATCCAGTGGTATGTGCCATAGGCTGTGTGCACTCAACTGAGTGTGTGCCTTTAGTCAAGGTGTCCAGCATGGCTGTGCTGGAGCTCAAGCAGGACACAGAGTGGCACTGGAGGATGGCTTTGCTCAGCTGTTTAGGTTTGTGAAGCACTGCTAAGTTGTCTCACAGGCAAGGCCATCTCCTGGGCCAGGGGACAACAGCACCTCACCACCTGGGAGTTTAACCCGCAGTGGGCTGTGTTGCATCCTAACGTGAGGGATCTGGGAGCTGAAGAGCTGCTCAAAAAGTGTTTCTTTGGCTCCACGCAGTGGCTCGAATCTGTACAGCTGCCACAGGCCAGACTTCTCTGGTTTTACGAGAGTCAGGGTTAAAGGAAAGCAGTCAGTTCAAAGCAATGGTTTTCACTGGCCTACAAAAACTGGGTTTGGTTTGTGACCTCCTCTGCTCTAGCGATTTTCCAGCAGATGCAGAAGTTTGAGCTGGGTTGAAAATTTGTCATATAATTACTTTGCTCTCCTTAGTTATCTCTTATGTGTCCCATAGATGATACTCCCAGGCCACCTTGGAATCTGCTGGCAACTGACAGCCTCTGCTGGACAATGATCCTGACCAGGTGTGTGCAAGACTCTTATGTGGCTGCTCTGCTCAGTCAGAGCTACCAGAGGTTTCTTAGAGTCTGTGGTGGAATGAAGGTTGAGACTGAGCCATATGGAAAAGGAGAGGAACAGAAGGGAACAAAGCCAGAAAGAAACTAAAGCAGAAAGGATTCAATTAAGCAGTAAGAGAGGTACCTGGGCAATGCAGGGAAAATGTATATTTGGCACCCAGCCTTGTTCCCAAATATATCAGGGCTGTACTGTCCCATGTGGTTTAATGACAGGACAGGAATATATTGATGAAATACAGAATTTCTCTTATTAGCTGAGAAGTTGGCTGTCTGCACAGTGCCTGTCCACAAAGTCCTCTGCAGCCAGGTAAGTCAACAAGTCTACTACTTCCACTTCCAGCCCAGCAGCAGATATGTGAGTCCACAGTTTGAGGGAAGGAAGTTCTTTTGAGCACAATGTGAGCCAGTTCCTTCATTTTCTACATACTTACACAATATGCCCATTTTCTTTAAAGAAAGAAGTGATTTCCATTTGACTGTGAGACCAGTGTAATGCTCTTAAGTGAAAGTAGCAGCTCCATGAATAATTACCCACTTGTGTCTCTCTCTAAAACCAGGCATTTTCAGAAGGAAAAAGAAAACTGATTTCTTCTTAATCTCCCAGCACACCTGCATCTCTTCAAAAAGTCACCAGCTCTCACATTTAGCTAGTGAGTGGTTTCAGCTGTTGCTGCAGCAGCTCATTCTGGTTCCTGATAAGGAGCATCCAGCTGCCATTCACAGCATGCAGTTTCAGGCAGGATGGGCTTGTCCTTCCCTGTGCCCATACTCAGCAATTGTGAGTAACTCAGAGCTGCTCTGCCTTGCATCATCCCTCCTCCTTCTTGCTCCTCTGTCCTTTCACTGTACATGGATACTAGGGAACAAATGGCCAACAGCTCAGGAAGGGAGGAATGGGCTCATGCACCTTCTGGGCTCCTGTCCTCCTTCCCAGGAGCTTCCCCATCCTCATTAGGATGAGGGTGGCTTCCCAGGGGAAAAGGCTTGCAGTAGCAACGGTGATGTTCTGTGAGGAAGGGAATTAACTGTCCTGTTTGAGGCTGGCATCTGGAGAGGCATTGAGCTTTCCCCAACATCACAAGGTGCCTCCAGCCCTGGCCAGTTCAGTGTGAGGTGTCAGAAAGGCCTTGGTCATCCTGCAAAATCCAGCTGTCCTTCCCAGTGCTGAACCATCATTCTGGATCAGCTCAATTCAAGCTGTGGAGCTTCACATGTGGGGTGCAGACATTACCACTGCAGGATATCATCTTCCTCCTCCTCTGGCACCAACAATTTTATGGCTTTTATAAAACTACCAAGCAGGATCAGAGCTAATTTCAGATGTGTTTCCCAACAGGGAACTTCCCAGGCTGCAGCTTGTAGCAACCCTTCCCTCCCAAACACTCAGATAAAATATTGCAACCTCTAAAACAATAATCTTAGAGGCAAACATTTAGGAACTGTCATAGCTCCCAATGGTCTTCCTGTTGATAGTCACTCCATTTTCACAGTGATAGGGTGGGTAGGAGCCCATACATCTAGAACACAAGAAGGCAAGCTCTCAGAATGAAACTGATCTGTTTTCATGCTGCAGGGTCTACAGTACAGCAAAGCAGATTTCATCCTCATTAGCCAAGTGCTGCAGTATAGGAGAGCTCTCTCATTTCTCTCCAATGCACTGTAGCAGAAATGTATCTGAAACTGCTGGGTAATTGGCAGTTATTTTCTTCTAAAGATTTTCCCATATACAGAACAGTCCTGGCTGCATGGGATTTTCAGTCTCTTCTTTTAAAGCCAGGTGATGCATTTTTGTGGTTTAATTGGTTCTTCCTTACTCCCCTTATCCTCTTGCTATCATCAAGAAAGGGGGAGAGGGAAAGGAAAGCAAGAAGAGCCAGGCAAAAATATGCAAATCCCAGAAGCAACAAAAGTCAGAATTACTGTTAGAACTATTAACCCTAGGGGCTAATGCCACTTCAGCAGCAGTTTTTAAGTCATGGGGAACTTTAAAACATTTTCCTCCTATAAAACAGCTGTCAGCTGTTGCTGTAGTCAACTACAGTCATCATCATCTCCTCTTCTTTATATCCTCTAGATGGTGCTTGTGTATCACATTCTACACAAAATAAATCATGCTGCTGCTAATCAAGCTTGGAAAATGGATTTGAAGTGCTGTGACAGATCATTAGAATCAAATAGTTGTGGTGGATATGCTGGGTGACCATCTGATCCAAGCCTCCTCCAGAGAAAAGGGTTATCCTCAGCCTCTTTCCAAATGTAAAATCTGCAATTAATTATTACAATCTGATTGTATTATAGAATTATAAAATGGTTTGTGTTGGAAGGGACCCTAAATTTGATGTTTTTCCAACTGCCCTATCATGGCCAGGGTCACCTTTCACTAGAACATGGTGCCCAAAGGCTCATCCAACCTGGCCTTGAACGCGTCCAGGGGTGAGACATCCACAGCCTCTCTGGGAAACCTGTTCCAGAGCATCACCATCCTTACAGTGAAGAATTTCTACTTAATGTTTCATCTAAACTGCCCCCTTGTCATTCTGAAAACACATTTCCATTTGTCTTACTACTACAAACCCTGTAAAAATTCCCTCTCCAGCTTTCTGGTAGTCTCCTTTAGGAACTGGAAGGTGCTCTAAAGCCTTCCTGGAACCTTTTCTTCCCCAGACTGAAAAACCCCAGTTCTCTCAGCCTATTTCCAGAGGAGGAGGTGTTCCTACCTCTCATCTGTCTGTCACACTCTGGTGATGCACAAGGGTTCACCCCTGCTCACATCTAGTGGCAGCTGGAGTTACAGAGCACACAGCATATCAAGTGTATGTCTGAAAAACTACACGGGAAACAAAATATTCCAACTGTTCAAACTTACCTTTTCCAGTTGCTGGAGCACCATGCTTTTCCACGAGCAACCTTGCCAAACTTGCAGCCTACAGCAATCATAGCAAAGTGTGAGCATTCCTCTGGACCACAGGAAGAGAGGAAATTTCAGCACAAGGCACTGATGCAGGGTGAGGTAAGAGAGCAGTATTCTGCCTCATGAGCAAAGAAAGTGGGTAACCATGAGTGGGTCTATTTGACAGGAGAACAAATCCACCCTGGAAAGAAAAAACCCTTCCCTCAATCTTTTGTTATTCCACACCTCACTCTGGTTCAGTACACAGAATGTCAGTACAACATATGCCTGGAATGCATGGGATAAAATGCTGGCCACCCTTTACTCAATTTCAACAGAATTAGTTTAATTTTGGGGTAACTGATATATTAATTCCCTCAGCCCAGCCTCTTCACTGCCTGGAACTGACCAAGTCATTTTGTTTCCTCCTTTGCATTCACTCTCTTCAAATATTTGCAGACAAGCAACCTGGCTAGCCTCTGTTTGGACTCCTTATCTCACCAGGTTTCATTCCTTAAAAATTCTCTCTTCCCTGCCCCACACCTCCTGTCTAAATTTACCTAGAGGTAGTCATCAAGCACGCTCCTTGGCAAACAAAGTTACTGTTTACCCAGCCCTCAGCTGGACACGCTGTAGCTTTGCTGGGTAATCGCAGCCATCACGCAGGAGGACAGCAGAGAGCAGCTGTGCTCCATGGAAAAAATATTTCCTCCTTCAGTTCCTAAACCTACAAAGGTTTGCCAGGGAGGTGTGGACCCCTATGTCAGTACAAAATGGGGTTCCTAGGGTAGAAATGGAGCTTTTCTTTTACAAGAACAGGAACCACACTTAAGGTCTATAAAGCTTTTTGCAACCAAGGCTTTCTTTGTTTTCTGCCTGTAAACATTTTATATGCAGGAAACACCACCAGCAGACTGTAAATATGATGGGTAAAATCTCACTAGCTGACACAAGGCCCCATTTTTATAGATGGAGATGTTTTAGTGACTTCTGCCGTAGGTGACATTGGAGAGGGGTAGCGGGGCTTACCAGCTTCCCTCCTGTCTGGTGAAACAATTTCCTGTTTTTGGCCTAGATCGTGCTCCTGGGTTGTATCCTTGCCCTCTGCAATTAGCCAGCTCTAGCTCTGTCAACTTCACATCTCTTGTTGCTATTAAATTAAATTACAAATTCATACTGCTTTGAAATTTCCAAAGAGAGTGGAGAAAACTCACAATTTAAGCAAAAAATGTGTTCAATTTGCCCTAGCTTTAAAACTCCATGGAAGCTGTAGCAATAGATTTCCTGCTCCAGGTTTTGTGGCTACACAACCCTCCAACAGCACAGAGTCTAATTCCAGAAGGAGGAAAGGAGCTTTGAACCATTTTCACCTGGATTTTTAAAGGGCTGATCCTTAAACCTGACTTCAGCACATGGAATGCACACAGTCTCTTTCAAATCTGTTAACAGGCGTGCCTGCAAAAAGTTCTCCCTGGATTCTTGCTGGAAGAGTATTGTAAAAAGGGCCAGCAAAAAGAGCAGATGCCTTGGGAGTAGCAGCAGGCAGTGTGATGGTTGTGGCTCCCGCCCTTCTCCCGGGACATATTTGCTCTCCTGGGGACTCCTCCCTCCAGGGCTGCTGGAGCACTCGGGGCAGTCCTTGGCTCCACCCGAGCCCGCTGCCTGCCCATCCTCACCCACCGCCTGTCTCTGCCCCGCAGGGCTCAGCACACTCCGCGAGGGTGGCAGCATGTCCCGGGTCGCAGCCAGGCTGTGCCAAGAACGAGCAGCCGCGGACGGGCTCGGATCCAGCAGGAATGCCATCAAGTACTTGAAGCAGGACTATGAAGCCCTGAAGCAGCAGTGCCTGCGGTCTGGCACGCTGTTCAAGGATGAGGAGTTCCCAGCCTGTCCTTCTGCTCTGGGCTACCGGGACCTGGGACTGTATTCCTTCAAAACTCAGGGGATAGTCTGGAAGCGCCCCACGGTAAGAGTGCTCTGTTCCTGCCTGTTTCACTGCCTTCAAATCTGACCAAAGCCCAGCTGAACGTGCAGGTAAAATCATCGGTGAGCTGGAATTTCCACTGGTCCTGGATGCCTTCCTTCTCATTCTATCTTGCTTTACTTCCATAGTGGAAGCAAGGTTGGAAAGGGGGTGGGAAAAGAAATTATCATCTTCCAAGACCATTATAGAGCAGGGAATCCTATAATTGCTTCAAGGGCACCTGCTTAATGGCAACCTGCTTTCTTTCCACCCCTCCCAGCTCCAAAGAGCTCCAAGTCCAGGGTACAATCCAGAGACGGATGCAAAAGCCCCATATATATCCACCCACCCCAGGAGCCATTGACTGTCATTTGTAACAGCACCCACACCAAGATCTTGCCACTGTGCCCCTCAGGAAATCAGGCTAATACCTAAATAAAATTCTCTGCCTCATTTCAAGCAGCCTGTAACAGTTAAATAGCAACTGGCTGGAAATGTTATTACCTAAATATATATATCCTAGCAATGGCCTCTGATTTTAAGAAAGTAATTTTCATCAGCGAAGATTAGATGATTTTTTTTATAGTCATAAAATCAGGGCTTCAGAGATTTTTCTCCACTCTTGTTTTTCAGTCATTTATTTCTGTCCCCACTTACTTCTCCTTTGTCACTTTGCAACATCAATAAATATTTTAAAAAATGGGGATTCCTCTCCCCCCAAATTACTTACCTCCATCTGGTGGAGGAAAGAAGAATGAAAAGAACAGAAAATTTCAAGGCTTTGGACTTCATTTTTTCACCTGAAAAGTGAAAAACA
Source organism: Thryothorus ludovicianus (assembly GCA_013397245.1). Taxonomy (NCBI): domain Eukaryota; kingdom Metazoa; phylum Chordata; class Aves; order Passeriformes; family Certhiidae; genus Thryothorus; species Thryothorus ludovicianus. The sequence continues at coordinate 2,187,455 of VZTB01004761.1, forward strand.
GAAACTTGCAGGTTTAGTAACTGCAGTTTAATAACCCTGGTAACCCCATTTATCCATGAGCACCTCACTCTGGCACCTGGACATTACCTCAACAAATACCATGGATGTGTTTCCTGGCTTTGCCTATCCTTGGAGAAGATCAGCCTGGGAAAACCCATTAAATTAGACTTGGGTTTCTCATACAAGGACAATGTTGAGCCTGCTACAGGCAGAGACACAGCCACAAGCATAGCAGGGTAAGGAATAACTGAGGGCTGAGATGCAACAGGGTTAAATGTGCCAGCCCTGCCTGCCAGAATCCAGCCCATGGGACCCCTGAGGGGAAACTCAGCTGTGTGAAAGGTGTATGTGGCACTTGGAAGTGGCTCAGGAAGGACAGGTATCTGGGTGAGTAATAAGTGATATGCAGCTGACTGACTCCAGATGCTGCACTTTGGAGGGAGAAAAAAATCACACAAAACCTTCTTCTGTGTGGTGCGTAGCCAACTGCTGGAGCCCTCTCCACTGGACAGAAGTAAAAGAATGTAGCTGAGATGATTCCTATTGGAGGGAAGATTCACAAACTGGCTCTTCATCATACACAAGAAGTCCTGGGCTGTCTCTGTCTCTCCATGGGATGCTCAGAGCTGACAAATGCTGCTCTTGAGAAGAGCCAGTGACTGCCTAAACTGTCCTCAACCCTGCTTGCCAGACTAGGCTTCCTATAAACTGCTCCTTGCTGCCATCCAGAAGCTCATGGAAAAATCTTAGAAAAACAGAAAAAGCTTTTGTCTCTAGAGAGACAATAATGACTTCCTAATATAGGCCATGAGTTGTTGGAGAGCTCAGAGTTGGGATAGGAGTGACCATCATTGCCATAACCCACTTGGCTGGCCCCGAAGGACCAGGAAGAAAGGGGGGTTGTTGCTAATAAAAGCATTTGTGTGGTTACCCTCCCAGGAAGCAGGGTCAGGGTGGAGGAACATCCTCCACACTGTTGGCACTGGGAACTCAGCACAGTTCCAGGGGCACAGGCAGCAGCCACAGTCACAAACTCATTTGTACTGCTTGAACCAAAATCTCAGCAGGATGAAATAAGAGGTAAACGCTGAGGTGAATTTTCACTCTGCCTCCACAGTAGTAAAAATTCTCTGTAGTATCACTGACAGTGCCTAGTATCAAAGGGCATGAGGATTTGCTCAAAAACCATACATGCAGCCCTCAATTTAAAAAAGAAATTTTGTTCTGGGACCATGTTAATCTGACAGAGAAGAAAGGATGTATTTTTAAAGAAATGCTCAAGGTGTTTAATAGTTTTTGAATATTGAAACAAGGAACAAGAGAAGGGAACTTTTCTGACTAGAAAGGGTGATGCAAGCTTTGAAATCATGTCTTTTCAGGAATTATGTGCCAACCCTCAGTTTATAATTGGAGGAGCTACCCGAACAGATGTCTGCCAAGGAGAGCTGGGTACGTACAGTGCTTGTGAATCTTGTTTTGGAAGAAGAGAAAGAAATGAATCTTCATTTTAAAACTCCTGATACATGGACCATTTTATTGGCTATCTCCCTGACATAGTGTGGGGGGACAAATACCTGGGAGGAAAACTCACATACCAGCACTGCTGCCTGAGACATGGGCTTGTAAGAACTATGTCAAAATTGAAGGACACCAAACTGTCTTCTGGATGAAGGAAGTAGTTATGTGGAACAGAAAACTGGTTTGCTTTTGACCTCTTAAGACAGAGCTGGAGGCCAACCTAGTCATGGGAGGGCTTGCCCTGAGGCAAGACAGTGGCATTCCTGCCCATGCCAGCTAGAGGAGCTCCAAAGACTCAGGGGACAAGGGACACCAAGGAAGTTTTCTGCTGTAGCCTAGTCCTTAGGTTCTTCTGTTTGGGAGGCAGAGCAAGTTCCTGCCCCAGTTTCACACAAAACAAATACACAACCAAAGAGCAGAGCAGGAGCTGGTTTAGTAGAGGGGCTGGGTCTGTGATGTGCCATTTTGTGTCAAGCAGGATTGTCCAAGTATGAGTTAGAAACAAGGGCCACATCAGAAAGAAATGAACAGAGAATATAAACTTTGTAATACCATGTACAACAATCAAATTGTTCCAATCTCTTCATGCAGAACCCTCCTTTCTGCTTGAGCAGCATTCATGTAGAGCTGTGAGCAGGGACAGGAACTACCAGCATTCAGCCACACAGGCAAAAAGGGCAGTGCTGCTCAGCTCCCTGAATCAGAGCCTGATGCAGAGGAAGAATCTCCCAGGCAGCACTCATCCTCTCCCAGACATCCATCATAAGAAACCTTCCTCACCTGTTTTTCTGTAGCCCTTGCCTCTGGCTAAACAGAGCTGCTGTGCAAGTGGCCAGCAGGGAGCTGTGAGGGGACTTTATTCCCCCTGGAGTAGCTGCTGCAGCAGCTGCCTTCCCTGCCTGCTTTGCTGATAAGATCCAGCTGCAGAGGACAGCAGCAGCAAACCCTTGACTGCATAGAGAGGCGAGAAGGCTGAAGCTCTTGTAATGAGAATTTGATAGATTAGACCCAGAGAAATCAGCCTTTCTCCCTCCTGTGCTGCTAACTGCAGTACTCCTGACCTCACTGGTCTTCTAGCACATCCATTGTGCAAATGAGATTGAAACAATTTCTGCAAGTCGTTGGCGATAAATAACACCAGTGCTGCTCTTGTAAACACAACACTATTAAAGCAATTGCTAAAAAATTCCCTGGTGTGTGGGCTTGTACTCCAAATGCTAAAAATAAGATGCCCAATCATATACTTGCTCCAGGATATTTATTTGGTGGATGCTAGAACTGAGTATAGGGAAATCACTTACTGTATTTCAGGAGAATGGTTCAAATAAGTAGTAAAAGCGACATTTCTTGTCACCTCCTATTTGGAAAGTTTCTATAAAGGCATAAAAAAAAATAAATTAAGAATGTACACCTGAAGTAAAACCTCATTTTCCCAGACAGTTTACAAGCTATAGGACTGAAAAATATTATCTGCTCTTAAACTAGAAGAGGCCAGTGCATTTTTTGTGTTTAGCCTAGAAACTGAATACAAATACCCTGAGCCCTTTTCTATTTCTGTAACCTGCTGAATGTTTTTGTGGAGTCCCTTGCTGAATGGGCTTTCATTAGAGATCAGTGCCAAAATCCATCACATAATGGTTATAACAGAACTGGAACCCAAAACCTCCTGTGAATCTGGGGATGGTGCCCTGCTCTGGGTTTTCCCAGGACAGCTTTTGGTGGGCAGTAACCCAAAAGCAGGCCCTGAAAACTATCCCAAACGTAGAAGAAAAGCCCCAAAATCTGATTCTGCTATTATTAGGAGCTTGATTTTCTCTCTCTCTCTCTCTCTCTCTCACACACACACGAAATAAGAAAAAGAGAAAATAATGAAAGATAATCCAATTTCTTTCTGCAAGGCTGCTTACAATTGCTTCTACACACACTGACCCTTCACAAAAATAAACTGCAGGCATGGGACTTCCCTTCTAGCCTTCAGGTATTTGCTTTGCATCTCTGAGGCATACTAGGATTTTTTGGTGTTTGATCCAATACCTTGAATATCAAAGTCCATGTTATTAAAACCCTCATGTAAAACACTTCTATTGAGACAGACACTGATTACATATTTACATAAACCACGTATGTCACTGGTTAACACGTCCTTTAGGGAAATAGAGCCTATTTTTAATAATATTCTCTGACATGTTTCTTTCCTTTTAAAAATAACACTGCAGGTCTGGGTTTATATGAACAAAAGGAACAAGAAAACCCAGAGTTGGTCTCACTCCATTAAACTTATTTCTTTGACAACAGTGTAAGCTAGATGAATATCAGCTTGGGAAGTTTGATGTGAACTTGAAAGTCTTGAAATGTTTTAAATGTTCTTTGAACCACATCTTTTTGATAGCCTAGTAACAACTTGAAATGTAGTCACATAGTCTTAGTTATTAAAGGTGACTTATGAAGTTTTCTAGCTGCTATCTGAATAAGTTAACCTGAGGACTGTTTGCAGAAGTTCTTAAGAAGTAAGTGGCACAAATTTAATTTAAATAATATGAAACCTACTGAAACCCCCTCAGTTTAATATTAGCTTTCCAGATCCACACTATTTATATTCATGAGCTGCCTTTTGTTCTGAACGCCCAGAGGCCACTCCAGGCACGGCAGCTCCCAGGGCCTGGGCTGGCAGCTGGAGGAGTCCCCTGAAGCCAAGGCAAATGCACCAGCTCACAGCAGCCCAGGAGCCCACCCCACATGTGCTTTGTGCATGCCTTGTCCTACAGGCAGATTTGGGGAGATTAGAGGTATCCTGGAGAACAAACCAAAGCCTGACAGCTCTGAGACCTGTTGAGGGAGCCTTTGAAGGGGTTGTAGGCAGAAGAGAACTTAATAGTATTGGGATTGTTCACTTATTTTTCTGTAGACATTTATACATGACCCTTCTGAAATTCAATCCCATGGGCTCAGGGATATTGGAGATCCTAGTTCTAGCAAATAGATCTCATTGATAGAAAAAATACATTCACTAACAACTCTGAGACCCCAAGGAGAAGAAAGCCCGAGAATCCTTTGCTCTATTTTCTTTTACCTTTCTGTACACAGCTGCAGAACAAAGTTAGTTTCCATAGAAAACCTCAGAAAGTGTTTAGAAATCTCAAAGCAGAGGCAATCTGCACTGCCATAAATTATAAGCTAGTGGGTCAGTGCTTCCTTGCTGTCTGGTGTGATGCCCCAGGTGCTACAAGCTCTGAACAAGGGCTTCCAGCAGAGACTAAAGCTGAGAGTCAGAGCTGCTTGGCGATCCAGGAAGAAACAGCATTGTGTTTGGATCCTTTCTGACCACCAGGCATTGCTCAAACAGCAACAAACCAGAACCCAGACACTTGGACTTTTGGCTGAAACTCACCATCTTTAGGTCAAAGGAGAGTTTAGATGCTCTGTGTCTAGACACTTTGATGGCAGCTAAACAGAAACTGAGCACAGTTCTGGAGCAACCGAAACGAATCAAATTTCTCATTTATTTTATGGCCTCTGCAAGTGGAGCATGCTTGGGTAAACATCATCAATACGGAGGAGCCACTGAGCAGCCGGGGCGCCAAGGATTCCTTATTTGCTGCAGCAATTTGATTATCCCTGTAAAGCAGGAGCTGCCTGGGTAGCACTGAGAACTTGAGCCAACTCAGGACATTTGTGAGCAGCAAGGGAGTCTATTCCAAGTGCACCAACAGTCAAAGTAATTCGACAAGATTGCGTGTGTACATGCGTGTGTGTATATATATATATACATATATGTATACATACACATAGGAGGCACAGTTAGGCTTGATGTTTACCCTTTCCACTACAAATTCAAGGTCAGGATTGCTTAAATTAAAAAAAAAAGAAAAAGAAAAAACCAAGCCAAAAACAAACCTACCAAAATTTCACTTTACTACCATTTCAAATGACTTCAGATCCAGAAATCAAGCTGGCTTCATTACGGACCTTCAGCAGCAGCAGTAAACACTGTAATTGGCACTTGTCTGAAACTTTTTTTCAAGAAATATGACACTGAACATGAGTAGTGTTATGTGTCCATAAGTGATTTAGCCTTGGAGGGCTAATATTGCAGAGGCTTTTAAAAAAAAAATATTTATTTATAGAAGCTAAAGTGCTGCAACTTTAAACCCATACAGTGAGCAGAAATGCTTTTTTGATATTGTCATTTTTCTGACTATGAGCCTATTTGAAATACATTCTAATTAATTGGTCAATTGGCCTCTTTTTCTCTCTCCCTCAAAAAAATTCCCTTTTTAGGAATGGAATGAAATAGTTTCCTCACAGTGTGAAAGATTACTTATAACCTGCAGCTGAACCATAACAAGTCTGAGGGTCCTACATGAGGAGCCTTTCTGGGGGCCTTGTGCTCTTGTGCTGTCCTGTAAGGCATAACCACAAGCTAAACTCTTAAACTTGCTGCTGGCAAAATGATTTTGAACTTTGAAAAAGGGAACAAGAAGTGTCAATTTTAGAACTAGTCATATATTATCCAGCAGGGCTGATTAATAGGCCAGGATCCCATTATGGTGTACAACTGCGCAGTCTAGGCCCCGTCATGGAAGCTCCTTGATATGCACAGATTCCTGCATCCTCTGAAAGTAAAGATCACAGGAGCTTGAGTGTTGTGCATCTCTGCTACACAAAGATGCCCCCAAACCATCTACATTCAGACTCACTTCCATTTTTGTCGAGTTACTGCACAGCAACCAATTCCCAGCTGGTTTGGGTTTTTTGGTTGGCACAAGCTTAGTCAAAGATATCAGGCCCTGGAAAGAAAGGTTTGGGGATAGGACTCTACAGTTCTTGAGGGAGGCACGGCTGCTTTTAAGGCCAAGTTCACCACTGCAGTTCTTCCAAGACAATTCTTCTTTGAGCAGGCATGCCCTGAAATGCTTCCCTGGAAGGTCAGGCTGCATTGGTGTGTTGGAGACAGGCAGCAGCACTCATGTTGCTCACTCTCCCAAAGCACTAAGAAGTTAATTCATGCTCTAAGAAAGGTGCCTTCAGGGATTTCACGCTGCATTTGGCATCCCCTGGGCTGAGATTCTGAAATTGTTTAGTTCTGAGGCGGGAAGGAAACAACATATTTAAGGAAACCCCCCTCATTTCAAATCTTCTGCCTAATTGTTCATCCAACATACACCATCCTCAGGAAAACCTGGAGTAGTTTCTCACTCACTGGCTTTAAAGTCCTGGCCAGGATTTTAGGGGAAACTGTCCCAGATGTTGCACATTGGGAGAGAACTAATTTGTCACTGCTGCAGGCCTTCTCTGGTCTCACAGGGTGGAGGGACACGACAGGAATACCAGGAGCACCCCACTTGCCTCCTTCTCAGAAATAATCTTCTGCACTTCACAGCATGCCAGGGACAGCCAGAGCATCAGAAAAATGAGGATTTCACTTCTGACTTGATACAGCTTTTCATCTTCCTCCTCTGAAAATCCATTTCCCAGACTTATCACCATTATTTCTACCTCTTCAAGGAAAACAGAAATTAAAACAGCTTAAGGCATACGCTGTACCAAGGAAAGCCTCAAAGAAATAGCTACAAAGCAGATCTGAGTGTTCTCAGTCTCATTTTCCCCCTGCATCTACATTTCCTTGGGAGAGAATTTTCTTAAAGCCTTTTTTTCCCTCAACTTGTGCTCTTATAATTTTGCTTATTTTATACGTAAGTACCTAAGGCTGGGAGGAAACTTCCAGGCCAGCAATTTGATCCCTCCTTGAGAAGGTTTTTGCTCATGGATGTTCTATAGTCTGAGGCTTCTGGACTTTCTCTTCTATATGCAGAGCATCAACTTTTCCCTATTTCCACTTTAAACATGTCACAATCCTTTTATTTTATCTCCCTCTCTGCAAAGGAAATATTATCTTTCAACTAAGAGCTCTTGCTTCAAACAGCTTTTCTGCAAAGTAGCATTTAACCTGCCTCACAATTCCTCTTCAAATTTCACTTGTATAGGAAAGGAGCTGGAAAAAATTTTTTAACCTCTTATAAAAAATGTGGGTGCATGTGGGAGAAGCAGGCAATCCAACCATTTGTCTGCCCCCTTCCAGGTTAAAAGCTCTTTTCTGAATGTGGCAGCCAAGATAAGGCAGAGAATCCTGGGGGAAGGCTCAAGCAGCACCTCACATACAAAGAATGGATTTTCCCTCCTCTGGAGAAAGGCCCGAACTGCCACAACAGAAATACATCATATTGGATATCGTGGGTTATGACCCAGAGTGTGATCAGCCAGCTCAGGGGCTTGCAGGTCACCACACCAGGGACACTCCTTTACTGAGGTTTATCAAAGCAGCTCATAGGAGCCATCTGGGTACCTCCCCGTGGGGTACAGGCAGCAGAGAGCACCTGGCAAGTCCCTTCATCCTACTTTTACACTTGCATTCACCATGGCATTAAATCAGAAATCCCAAGTCAATACAAAGAGTTAACTGCTGCTCTAGGATGTTCAGTCTTGCTGCAGATTTCCTTGGTTTCTCAATTTGCTTATGTCCTCTGAAACAAGAGCTGCTAAGCCAATTCCTTCTGCAGAATATGCAGGAACTATGTCTTGGCACGGATAATCCTCAGGAGACCAGGAAAATGTTAGTACCTTCAGAGCAGTTTTGTTTTGCTAGGCTTTCTGCACACCTCAGAAATAAAACAGAACCACAGAAGTTCCTCCTGCTGTTTTCAGTGTGCAAACACCACGAGTCACTGCGTTTCCCAGGGGCACCACCTTTGGTGTGACAGAGGTTCCTGCTCACCCAGCCTCCAACCCTCAATAGAAAGGTAACCAACCCAGCAAACAGCTCCAGCTGCAAGGCACACAGCCTCTAGGGAGGGCTGGACAAGCCCAGCCTTTCCAGAATAAGGAATGGGCCAAAGAAAGGGCTTGCCTCCTCACAAAGGTCCCAAGAGACTTCAGCTTCCATTAGACTGCTGGGCAAATCTCTGGCAGTAGCTTAAAGTTCAAGTTCAGACCTTCAAAGGAAGAACGGGCTGAGGAGGAAAAGGCCCACAGATGTTCCTGCTAGCCTTTGAATCTTCTCCAAAAGATAGGAATGGAAGTCCCTCCATCCTCCTATCAACCCAGAGCTTTTGTCCTCTCCTGGACATCTCCCAAGCCCTTGTCTGCCCCAGATGTGGTGGCTTAAATCTACTTAAAGTACCACAGGCCATTAACTCTGTCCTGCCCAGCCACTGCTTCACAGCCCACATACCTCAAATTCCTTCTCCCTCTGGCTGTGTTCTTGAACTCCTGAGGGCATTAACAAGCTTAGGTAACCAGCCTGTTTTCACAGCTTCATTACAAAATCAAAGCACAAACTGGACCATTGAAATTGCTACCATGGTCAGCCTCAGAGGCCCCAGCACACCTCTGTGGTTTGGGTGAGTGGAAAAATGAGCAAAAGAGAGAAATAACAGAGTAAGAATGGATTACTGAACCAAGACTGAGTCTGGCATAGTTCTTACTGCTGGCATTTTAGTCCAGGTGAGAATGTGACTTAATGGAGTTATTAATGAACTTTTCTGCCTTGTAATGTGTGTTTTTAGGTGATTGCTGGCTCCTAGCTGCCATTGCATCTCTCACTTTGAATCCAGATATTCTGTTCCGTGTTGTTCCCAAGGCTCAGAGTTTCCAGAAGGACTATGCTGGAATCTTTCATTTCCAGGTACCCGTATGACCAGTGGATTGAGAAAAAAAAAGGGAAATGCTAGTATTTAACAAGAAGCAGCTTTTTTGGTTGTTTTTGTTTTGTTTTTGTTTTTATATTTTGTTTGTTTGGAACATGTGAAATAATAAACTGTTAAAATGTGTACATGAAATTGATGGGGGAAAAAGAAAGAAAGAAAATGAGAACAGAGTAACATAATGGTAAGTGAGACCTGCTCACTGATGAGGTTCTGATATCTTACAGCTGATGGGGCTCTGGGGGGTTACACAGATTTTGTAAACTGAGCTGAACTGTCAGGCTGCATGAGCCCAAAGCAAGTTCTGTTGCTGCCAGCTACTGAGAGTGAATTCAGGCTGGCGTGGGTCATTCTCCTTCCTCCCTTTCCCTCTCTGCTTTGCCTTCATTTCCTTGCCTGTGGAGCCAGAGTACTGGGATTTAGCCAGCCTGCTTTGACTGGAGGTGAGGCTCAGGTGGGAGCAGTGTGGATTCACCCTGCTAAAGGAGCTGTTTTAGAACACGTACCTTGCTCTTCCACAGCTCACTTTTAAGTGTTATGTTGTGAATTATCATCTCTCCTTTCAGGAACGCAGCAAATCCTGGAGTAAACATTTCTAGCTTTGAGGCCAAAATTTAGCACTAGTGGTGTTTCACACATTTCCTAGTATTTTCAGAAGGGATTAGCACTATTGAATGCTTCCCTTTTAGAGGACCTCTCCTTACAGGCATTTTTACCGGCTTATTGGTTTTTTTTTCCCTTAAGGTTTGAGCCTTGAGATAGTTCAGAGTATCCTATCTCCATGCTGGCTTTCTGTGCCGTCCACCACATAAACTCAGTTTACATGTTCAGACAGCATTTTTGATGCTGTGTACAACAAGATGCTGTTAATATTTCTTATCAGCAAAATTTAATATTGCATTAAGGAGTCTGCTGAATGATCCACAGAACTGGGAGGAGTTTGTCTCTGTTACAAAGGAGAGGAATCCAGCATGGGAGTAAACCCTACAGTGGCTTATGCAGGGGGAAGTGATGACAGGTGAAGGGGTAGGCACCCCAGCCTCCATTATATTTTCCTTTCTTCTTTCCCACAGTTCTGGCAGTATGGGGAGTGGGTGGACGTGGTGGTGGACGACAGGCTGCCCACCAAGAACGGGAGGCTGCTCTTCGTACACTCGGAGGAAGGCAATGAGTTCTGGAGCGCGCTGCTGGAGAAGGCCTACGCCAAGTACGGGGCTGGGCGGGGGCTGTGCCCCCAGACCGGGGGTGTCAGTCACAACACACTTCATTCTAAGGCAGCCTCCCTCCCACCCAGCACTTTGCAGTTCCCGCTGGGTCCATAAAGGGCCAATTCAGTTGCCAGCTGAATTTCAAGGGGGTTGAATTTTCTTGCCCCAGGTTACATTGATGACCGACCAAATTAAGAGATGTTAAATGATAAACCCTTCTTTCTGTGGTACCTTGTGCTCTCAGGTGGAGATGGACCCTTGTATAGCTCTTACCATTTCTCCCCCAGGTTGAATGGCTCTTACGAAGCTCTAGCAGGAGGGTCCACTGTGGAGGGCTTTGAGGATTTTACTGGAGGCATCTCTGAGTCCTATGAGCTGCGAAAGGCTCCTTCAAACCTGTACCAAATCATCCAGAAGGCCCTGAGAGCTGGGTCACTGCTTGGCTGCTCCATCGATGTAAGAAGCTTTACTCTCCTTGCTCCTCTTCTCAGGACTCTGGCCTGTACTGACCAATGTAAGGTACAGGCAGGAAGGTCTAATATAAGAACAAACTGAATTAATGTGAGATCTTCGTTGATTTCAGTACCAAAAATTTGGACAAGGGTCTAAACAGCCAATGCTTGTCATGTCTCCCTATTTACATGACAGCATGTGATAATACTGAGAGCTGTGAACAGCCTACTGATCTTCTGGAACTCCATTCTCTGAATATATTTTCATTCAAATTTTGTGTAACTTCAGCACCAGACTGCCAGAGACAAACTCACTGGGACACTTTGCTGTAGCCTGCAGTCTGATTCTGGCTTTGGTTTGCAGACCTAAAGATTACTGACACCTGTAATACAAACACTCTCTAGTCACAGATGATGTTTGGACATGTTTTGGAAACTTCACACCCTTCACATCCTGTTTCATTACCTTGTTTGCATTGTGGCTTATAGAATTACCTGAGTTCCAGTTTTGATATACTAGATCTCAACTGAGACAGGCTAGAGCTAAGTTCATGTGACCATGTCTTTACAGGTGACTGGCTCTGTCACCTGAGCTGGGAATTGGATTTAGATTTTGATTTCATTGTACATTCTTGAATTTCTTCTGTGCTCAGACTGCATATTAAGGGGCATGAAATTGCAGCTTTTGCTGTGGATCTCACCTTAATTTAATATATTTTGCATCAAGAATATTGGTATTCACTGTGTGCACCACTTTGGATATCTTCCCCCATATTAATTTGCTTATGAAAGCTCAGTTCATACACAATATATAACCATAAATGTGCATACATTTATTGCTCCAGATAACTGCTACAGCTGAAATAGAAGCAATCACAAGTCTGAAGTTGGTAAAAGGACATGCTTACTCTATCACTGGAGCAGAGGAGGTAAGCCAGCCTCTCTGGGGCCATCATGCAAAACAGCTTTTGGATTGCAACACTGCAGTGCCTTCAACTTTCTGATGTCTTTCAGTGGCTGACATAAAAATGTTCCTAACCTACATACATTCATACAGAAAAAGGAAGTGCCTGTGGTACTCAGCCAGGTCAGGAGCTCTGTACAGGCAGTGGTGTGGAGCACAGCGTGCAATTTGCCACTTGTGTGGCACCAACAGGCTGTTAGCAAAATTCAGGGTAAAGAAAGGAGGAGCAGGAGAGGGGGCAGCCATTCCCCACGTGTTTATGTTGTGTGAGGTGGGAGCAAGCACTTTCCCAGTCAGAGCTGATGGGAAAAGAATAAAAGCCTCTTTGATGAACTCTGCTGTGAGTCTCATCTTCAGAGCAAGCCTCAGGTATTCCTGCTCCTCTGAAACTGGAATCATTACACAAATGTCCATGCCAGACAACCTCCCTCCAACTTTGCTGCGTTGTGCAATGTTTCATGCTTTTGAGGATGTAGATATTCTGCTGGTTTGTACCTGATGATTTTCCTTGCAGGTCGCTGTCATTATATGAAATGGTGAGTGCTGCAGCTAATGGCTCATTTGGTGGCACAGGATAATGTAAAATAAGGGTGGAAGGCATCTAGGTGTCTTTTAACTATTGCAAATTGTAATGGACTGCATCAGTCAAGTGCAAATCATGTTTTATCCTTTCTGAAAAGCAATTGCCCTCTGATGATTGGAATAATGGAAGTGCTCAGGCTCTGTTTGTTGTGGATCTTTTAGGTATATTACCGAGGACGGCCAGAGAAACTAGTGAGGCTTAGGAATCCCTGGGGTGAAGTAGAATGGACTGGATCTTGGAGTGATAAGTAGGTTTTTGTATGCCCCTGCTTCTCTCTCTTTGGTGTATTTTGGAATCTATTAAAAATTAAATTGGGACAATGCAGTTAATCCAATCACAAAGAACATTTAGGAGAGATACTAAATCAGTTGGAATAAAACACTATTAATTTATTACCAGGGTTGGATATTGATCCATTCTTTCCAGTGGGCATTAATACCTGCCTCAGGCGGAGCTTTCTCATCAGAGACAGCAGCTCTTGGTTTAACTCTGAGCAGCCCAATGCAAGCCATATCCACGTCATTCTGCAAAACAGTTTTTCTCAAATTGATCCTACCAATGGTTCCACGACCTAAGTAAAGTATACAAACCAGTCCTGCTCCTGGGAGTTAAAGCAGGGATAAACCACCATACGTCTGCTTTGACTCTGAGATTGCTCAGCTCTGAATCACACCGGAATCTGGCACCTATGTGAGAATCTTGAAAAAGTGGGGATGCTGACTAAGAAAAGGACACAAAAGTTTCCAAATCTCTCAGAAACTGTCTGGGCTTCAACTGTCTTGGAATCTTTGGAGGGTGGTAGTGACAACACCACCTTTTTTTTTTTTTTTTTTTTCTATTTAGAATGGCATAATTTTTACTGTCATTTGGGCCACAGTGTATTTCTTTCATGCAGCACTTTGAGATTTCAGTTTCCTGTCCTGACTGACTGCAGCCTGGGTGCTGATGTATCATAATTAAAGACAGAGATAACATTCCAATTAATTTTACTTTTATCAGAGCTGCTTTGCTCAGCCCCATGGTCAGGTGCCTCAGGCACACACACATGCCATACCCTGGTTTTGTCACACCTGTTTTACTGTGGGACAACCTTGCTGAAGCAGGTGCAGCACTGCATTGTCACATGGGAGCAGATCAGAGCAGAATCCATCCTGAGCACATTAATATTGGAATGGCAAGAGAGCAGCGCTGTTTTCTGCAGTAAACTTTCTGATTTCAGCTTTTTGCTTTCCTGTTCTTTCATGACTCCCAGCAATGGAGGTTATAGCATTTCCCTAGGGAGGAGATCAGACACCCCAAAGGATCTTAAAATGCAGAAGATCTGACTGACTTTCAGGCTGAATTTCCTAATCCAGCCAGTCTGTTTGTACCTTCTGGCACCTGGCAGGGGAGATTCAATTCAAGGCTTATTTGTTGCAAACATTGTAGCAGTCTAATTCCAACCCAGCACAGTCAGGTTGCAGGGTGTGCTGTCATTTTTAGGGGCACAAGGTCTATTTGTTGAAGAAATATATGCTCCTTTATCAGCCCAAGATAGAATCTAACTCAGATCTCACTCTAGAAAAAATGCAACAACTGAACAGTGTGCATTTGTGCTTTTTCTGCAGTGCTCCTGAGTGGAATTATGTTGATCCCAAACAAAAACAGGCTTTGGATAAGCAAGTAGATGATGGAGAGTTCTGGTGAGAATTGTTCATTTAGCTTACTCTTTTGGATATTTTATGTGCCTTAAGCAGTCCTTTCAATGGGATGGAGAAAAACTGCCAGCACCAAGGGGGTTAATAATGGCATGCATGCATTGTTAGCCTCTTATTTATCTCCCTTCCTATTCAAATATTACCTTTTATTAGAGCTTGCATAACTCGGCGCTTATCCAAAATATAGGGACCAGATGGTAATAAAATTAATGAGGTGGCAAGAATGAACCTCAGCTGCTCTACATTTTGAGGTTTGTTTTTTTGCCTAAATGCTACACACTAATAAAAAAAGTTCAGATTACCAGCTTGGGAAGAGTCTGTTTACTCAGACCTAATAGAAAGCCTGTCCTAACCCTGATCTGATTATACATGGATCAGTGCTGAACTGATGTCACTCTGTCCTAGCCTGGAAAGATAAACGGCCACCATCCTCCAGTGCAATCAGCTGCATGGGCCATCAGGCACTAGGAGATGAGAGCAGACTCTGCTTGCAGCATGAAGCAATCAAGGTCTGTCACTCATGCAAACCTACCAGAATGGTAATAACAAACATCAGTGATAGGACTGAAACAGGGCACCAAACTGAGGCTGTTTTCCTACAGAGTGGTGCTTTTACAAGGGCCGACTCTTACTCCATTTAAATGGGATCTCCTCATACATATTGTTTCACCAGTCCCAGCAAATTTGTTTAGGAAGCAGGATCCATGAGGGATTGCCCACAGCTAGGGATGGCAGAAAATGGTTTGACTGAGCCCATAATGTGTAAGGGCCATTGACAGAGGCTGTCTCCAGAAGATACAGCTCATTCAGGCAGTGGGAAATTTTGTTTCCTAAAAGCCAGTTCCAAGTTTCAAAATTCAATTAAATGCAGCTTTGGACAGCTCTTCAACACCAACGTTTGCTACCCCACTGAAAGAGGTGTCCAGCTGCAGCCAGCTCCTCTGTTGCTGGCTTCTGGACTAACCTGGTCTCCTTGTGTGCCAGGATGGCATTTTCAGATTTCCAAAGGCAATTCAGCCGCCTTGAGATCTGCAGTTTGACTCCAGACACACTGACAAGCAACGAGGTCAACAAGTGGGACCTGACCCTGTTTAATGGGCAATGGAGACGGGGTTCATCTGCTGGGGGCTGCCAGAACTACCAAGGTAAGGACCCAACCAAATGGGCCTTTGGTGAAAGACCAAACAAAACATTCAAAAACTCCTTGTGAACTGGAGGGGGCTTTGGTGGGAAAAAAAGAGCTTGGAGGTGCAGCAGTTTCTGTGGGGTTTAGACAGTAAGCAAAAGCCTGGGAGTTTAAATTAAGATCTATTTCACACTTATTTCCTTGTGGGGGATTACCAGCCCACCAAGCAGTTAATTCATGGAAATATTATTTTTCTTTTCTCTGTCTGCTTTTCCTGCCTACATGGCTTTTGCTACTGGCTGGAATAATCCTCTGAAGGGTTGGGTAGGCCAGTAAAGTGTCACAGCTCAGTGGCCCTGTTTTTTCCAATTCGTTTTCAGGTTAGACCTCTGGAGAGGCTGTCTGGCATTTGGTCCTCTTGCAACAATAACAGCCTCAGCCAAGGACATTTCCTGGAGATAAATGACTGGCTGGAATTAACAGTATTAGCTCCTCCCTGTTGGTCATTAGTCACAGGAAATACCCTGGTGCTTTGATTTCCCATGGCTCCAATTGGTACTCAGCGTAGCTGTGAAAACACAAACCCATATAACTCAATGGAAAGAACTGGAAAAACTCCAGGCAAAATTCCTTCCAGGGAGATATTCTCTGTAGGCCTAGTGACAGCTATCTTGGCTGCAATGACAGCAAAGCCTCCTCCTTTTTGTCTCCTGTTGGGAATTCTTAGCAACGTACTGGACCAATCCCCAGTTTAAAATCCGGTTGGATGAACCTGACGATGACCATGAAGGGAGTTTGAGTGAGCCATGCTGCACCATTCTGGTGGGCTTGATGCAGAAGAACCGCAGGAGACAGAAGAGGATGGGAGAAGGTCTGCTTAGTATTGGCTATTCAATCTACCAGGTAAAGTTTGTTCCTGATTTTAAAGACTTTATTCCTTGTCCTGTTAAACTGGAAGAAATCAGCAGAATGCTACATCTTGACATTCAGCACTACATTTCAGTAAGATCTGGGTTTTGCAAAATGATTCAATTACTTCCCTCATTTCTTCCTGACCCCCATAATATGAGAAGACTCAGATAAATTGAGGCTCAGTTTTTTTCCACTTCAACGGGATGGCAGTGTAAATTATTGAGCCAGTAATTTAGTAACAGTCTTGTTGAGAATCTTCTTTTACAAAATCTGAATGAGGGCAGGCTTGGGGTGCCTGGCAATTCCAGATAAGTGTTTCTGATTACAGCCTATCATTACCCCTCAGTAGTCACTTTCTTTTTTGTTACTATTTGTCCCTTGTATTCCAAACTTTTTTTGATCCATTGTCTGCCATATATTACTGTTCTGGTTCAGTAAATCTAGGGCTTTGTTTTCCCTGATTTTCCCAGTGTTGCTAAAAATATAATGTAAGGGAAAAACCTACAGTGAATCTCTAATTTCTGTGGTGTGAGGGGAGAGAAGGAAATGTAAAAATTTCCAACCACTATCATCATTACCAAAATCATGTGTGACGAAAAGCAATTAAATGTTGTACAGACTCCACTGGATGAAGATCATTAGCCAGCACAGGTGGAGCAGATGGGAATGGCTGACTTTTGCTAATAGATCTTGTGTGGGATGGCTTGAAATTATTTAAAGTTTTCCCTAGTGCCCAAGTGCCTGCATGCACACATGGCTCTCACTGAGCACGTTTCTGAGCTGCCTTCTCTGTAGTACCCCTCACCTATCAGCACCCCAAACATGTGCATTGTGGATGTCTGTCTGCTCTCACCACTGAGTACAGCACTGGAGAACTTCTTGTGCTCTACATCTGTTCCATTCCATCTGCATCCTCTGCAGCCTTACCCACAGCAGGGTAGACTTGGTGACTGCTAAGTCACTTAAGTGATTTTTATGATGTTAATTTTTTTGAAAAACCTGGCTGCTAAGTATCCCAGGTAGGCACCCAGCAATGATCCCAGCTCCTTGGATCACACACTGTAGTAGGTTTTCTTCATCGCATCTCATGCTGCAGCTGGGGAGCTCCAGTTAGGACTGCAGAGATGCTGACCTAAAGCAGATCTCTGCAGGAGAAGGTGAAAAGATGTGTGTTCAAGTCTGGCTACTGGCCCTGCAGAGCTTTTGTAAGTCATGTAGCTGCCTGCTGACAGCAATGGTGTGTCCATCCATCACCCAGCTCCTGCCCTTCCAGTGTGCTGGTTATGGGCAACAACACCTGACCACTCAGGCTCCAGAAATGCTGTATGGGCGATACTTTTAAAAGCTCTTTTTGGACTTGGGAGGACACTCATTTTGCTCTCACTGGAATCCATGCTCTCAAGACATCTCATTGCTTTTGGAAGATTTGCCTTATGTTTGGAGGCACAAGTTAACACAGCAATTCACGGGAAGGGCCAAATATTGAAACTTGCGACTTGTAGTTGCCTTACAACAAGTTCATCATCCCTAGGGTGACTGCTAGTGACAGTAGCCTTACATTTTCATCATATTCAGTAGCAGTAGACTGGTGGAGTTTGGGTCTGCTGTAATAAGCCCTCTGGTTCTGGTTAGCAAAGTAGGACTAACTTTCTGACTTTACTAACTGAGCATTTAAAGACTTACTCAAATATTTCCAACCAACAGTATCATTCACAAAACCATATCAGGGGAAAGCCAGTTCAATATGCTATAGATTTCTCTGGGTGAATATTCAGTTTTTCCTTTGGAACAGCTCTAGGACAAGACAGAATTTCATGTGTATCTGATACTATTATACGTAGTTGTAAATGAAATTTTTTTTCAGAAAATGTCTGAAGGAGGCTTTGTCTGAATTTTTTTCCCTACTGGTAGGTGCAGGTGTATAGCAGCACTTTAACATTGTCTCTTTCCCTTCCTTCTAGATTCCTCAGGAGGTATGTATTCTCTGCTGAAGACTTCCAGCCTCCACACAGGCACCTCCTCTTGCAATGGGGAATTTTGCTGCCATGATGACTTCTTCCTTACTAATGATATCTCTTCTGGAGAGCTTTGCTCTTGAATCACTAGGCCAGTATCTCAAGTTATGAATAATCATTTTCAAGGGACTGGGGCACAAGAATTTATTACAGATGTCTGACTCCCAGTCTTGAGCTCATTTATACTTGTTGAAATTTGGCTTCCAGGAAGTCTGTACAACCAAGGTCAGCATTTGTATGTTTAGCTCAGGTGAAGGCAGAACAAGATCTCTGCACTCTAAAACTGAGAAAATGTAGCTAATATTGTTTAGAAGAAATGCCAAGTTCTGTGGATCTGTTCCTTTTACAGTTCTGAGCTGGGTCTCCTGGTAATGAAGAAGCCCTGCTCAACTTCCCCTAATCCCCCCAGATGTCAATATTGAGGGAAAGAGACTTTTCATTGCTGAAGAAAGAGACCCCAGGGGTGTCTGGCAGTGGGAATTGCCTACACTCATTACTGAGGTCCAGCAGGTTATGCTGCCAATTTTTCCCTGGCTTTTCAGCCCTTTTCCTCTCTCAGTGAATGAATGTGTAGCCATCTAGCAATTAACTGTGTTCTTTTAGCAACCTTGCAAATACAAAAGGAAAATGAACTTTATATATTGGGGAAGATATGGATTTGTCTTCTTAACATTTGCAGTTCCACTTAGCTTAATATTGACTGAGGGGAAAGGATGGGGCTGTTGAATAAATACCAAATTCAATCTTATCTCAGAACAAAAGAGGAAAACCCATGTATTTTTCTATCGTTTACAACAGAAAACCTGAATGATCATACAATGTTTGGTGAGATTTTCATGTGCTCTGGTCTTAGACAGACAGAAACCTTATCCCTAAATGATGCTTCCCATCCTGCAACAGCCACAGAACATTTTTTGCGCGTCAATGAATCCTACTTTTTGAAAGACATCTTTGTGGAGCAAAAGTTGTGAATGGGACTTTTATAGTAGGGATGTTATTCTTACGCTACTGTCCATTCTTATGTCAGTGTTTTATTTATTTTATGAACTGTGCAATGTTTAACTTCCTAAAGAGTATATTGGTATTAAGGAAAATTTAAGTAGTGTTTTCTACAAAATCCAAATGAATATCCTTAGTATTGGTAATAGAAGTTGAGTAAATCACCTAAAATAGTCCCAGAAGTCTCACTCTTGTGACTACTACTTTGGACTACTACTTTTTTGTCTTAACTACTCTTTTCTGTCTATTTAAAGAAATCAGAAACTACAACTCCCATGCAATTAGGAGATTTATTCCATACCGTAAATTGCTCAAAAATATTCTGAAAATTAAATTTGTCCACAAGCTGGCTATGAAAGCAAAAAGTGCTCAATGCATGGAAAATTTAAAGTGTAGTAATTTGATCAGATATGAGCACACATTATGATACTTTTATTTATTTTATGGTACCGAGTGTAAAGAGGCATGTGAAAAGATAATCTTTATAGAGGAAGATTCTTGCCCCTTCTAATCATCTGCCTGTTTCCCATGACAGAAGAAAGAAAAACCTGGTGGTTTTCTTTTGTGCCATCCCTCACGGATTTATTATTTTATGCAAAGAAAAGCTTGAGATGGCTTTGAAGCGCTGAAATTGAAACGAGGTGGCTGGCTTACCAGGGAACTGCCAAAGGGTTTCTAACAAAAGCTCATTCTCCACAGCTGGAAAGCAGCACAGATGTGCAGGCAGGCCGTGCCTTTTTTGCAAGGCACCAGCCAGCAGCCCGGACTGACCCCTACGTGAACCTGCGCGAGGTCTCCAGCCGCATGACGCTGCCCCGGGGACAGTATCTCATCGTGCCCTCCACCTTCGAGCCCTACAAGAATGGGGAGTTCTGCCTGAGAGTTTTTGCTGAGAAACAGGCTAAATCACAGTGAGTACCTTCCCTGAAACCACCCCCTTATGCTGGGGAGGCACGCAAAGGAGAAGGTCACGTGGTGCACCCACACCCTGGGCTCCATCTTTTGTCTTAACCAGCAAAACCAACTCATTTTTTCCACAGTCTGCCATAGTTACCACACATCCATGGCAGATGGTTCTTCAAAGGTGTCCACTAAGCACTCAGCTGGCAGCAAGGTCCCTCAGCTCTGTAAAGGAGAAGTTCTCACAATGAAAAATGCAGGATTTGAGACTATGATGATGATGATAAGATTGTTTTGAAAAGGGTTGTATCAATAGCATCCACTGGATGAAAAAACAGGAGTCTGGATGGAGGACAAGAACAGCAAGGCTGTATTTCCCATGGGGAATATCTTCAAAGAGTTGGGACAGGCAGAGGTGGGATGCTGAGCATGGGAGCAGGAAACTTGGGGGCTTGTTCTGTGCATTTATTAATACCTTAAACAGTTTTATTATTTTTTTTTTTTGCTAATTATTTTAAAGGCAAGATTTTAAAGTTGACTCATAATTTCTGGTTGTTTAATATTTTTTCTTTTTTTTTTTTTCCTTAGGATGATGGGTGATGAGGTGTCTGCAAAGCCATATGAGGTTAGATGCCCCAACTGGGCAGAGTTTTCCTTTATAATGTGGAAATAAAATGGGCAAGATTTTTATTTCCCACTTGAGCTGGGATTACAGAATGTTTTTGTGCTGAGGAGAAATAGTGTTTGCTCATGGGGATTTTTTACATACATCATGTCTTAGTTTCACGTTTATTTTTATGTACCTGGGCCATGTGGCACAGAAACAAAAACCTTGTGGACTGAGCTGGAACACATTTGATTGTCCTTACATCCAGCATGGGTAGGAGAATCTGGAGAGGGCACATTTCCATAAAAACAAGCCTGGGAGAAGCTGCAAGTAGTTTCCAAAGAGCTGCTGGATTGCTTTGGCCAAGTGCAGTAACATTTTCACTGTGGTTATATTCTAAAACTGTCTTGGTAACAGAAAAAGAAATTTTCTCATGAGCCATAGGAAGTGTTTGTTCTCAAACTAAGCCAGCTCCTGTCTGGTTGTGACTTAAGTAGTGCCTCTGTTTTGCCAGTTTGCTGCTGCTGTAAATAAGCCCCTGTACAGCATGTTTACAATATCCACAGCTCTCTTTCTAAAGCCACCTCGTTAACCACTCTCTTGGCCATCCCTTTCCTCTAGCCTCATGTCGATAACAAAGATATAGATGATGAGTTCAAGACTCTATTCCAAAAGCTCTCTGGAGAGGTAAGTGGATTAAAGTGAACAAAAAGGACTGAGAATTCTCTGTTATGATTATACAAATATTTGACTTGCCAATTCTTTTTACAGTCTGTTCAAAAAACCAAGTATTTCTCCCCTTTTATTAACTCACAGCTTCAGTTCAGTTTATTTTACAATAGAGAAGATTCTCTACATTGTTCCTCTTATTGGTGCAAAATGTGATTTTTTTTCCCCTTGGTAATGCAAGGCAGGGAATAACTTTGAAAATAGGGGCAATAGGAGAGAGGACTGTGAAAATATTATCCCAGGGTGAAATAAATTACCTGTGGAGTTATTGTATAATTCTGACAATTGCTTGGCTGGCCAATTCCTTCCTTTTTGTTTAGCCCCAGGAATCAGAAAACTGTTGGCTGGGCTTTTTCTCTACTTAATGTATTTGAAAAACAGTATCTACAAAGCCCTGCTGTGTTAGCCTGTGGCTGTCATGTCAGATTTCTTCTTAATGAACAGGTGGCCACTGCTACTGGAGAGGGAAAACATCTTTTTAGCTAGGAAGACCTTTCTGAGTTTTGAGAGGGCAATTTTAGAATTGTTTGGTTGTAGTTTTCACAAGCTCTGCAAATCTCAAATGCTTTCCTGAACCTTTTTATTTAGTCAAACCTTTTAAAAAGTTGCCATTTACTTGGTCATGTCACCATAGCATCAAACAAACCACTTATTTCCTGGTTGGATGTCTAGGAAATATGATTGGTTTTAAAAATCTTCTCCCTCTGATATCTGAGGGTAAATGTGAAGGGTTAGAAAAAATTTAAGGGTTTGCATGCCTTAGATTTAGAAAGAAGATAGTCTCTAGATGTCTGATAGCAAATCAATAGATCTTGTTTCTCTCAGAAAAAAGAAATTTTTGTGTTAACACCTGCAGTATGTTTTGTTTTCTGTCCAGGACTGTGAAGTGACTGCAATTGAACTTCAAAGGATCCTAAACCGGGTTTTGGCAAAGAGTAAGTGAATTATGTACTTCCCATTGGATGGAGCTGAGAAGGGGGTCTGTGCTAACAAAACCCAGCCAGAGGTGGCTCTGTCAGCCAGAGGTGATGGAAAATTGAGTTTGTGTCTGGTACCAGCAGAATTTTTCCTGTCTTGTTGAACCTCTAAATATGGGGTGGGCTGGAAATACTGCCTGGTGCTTCCCTTCCAAATGCTGCCAGCAGATGTTCTGCACAACATTCCCTGTATTTTTCTGGGAAGACCACCATGGGCAGTGTTATGCTGCTGCATGACTTCTGTGGATAGATCAGTAACATCCCCGTCCACTGTGAAAAAGAGCAAAGAAAAAAGCAAAAAAAACCAACAAAAAAAGCAAGCCATATTAGTCAACTGAAAGGACATAGTGGAAGAAATGGCAGAGCATTTACTTTGCTACCAAGATTTTAAGACGGTTGATACCTCCTGCGTTGTCTGCAGAAAAATATCTGTCATAAACTATTTCTTACTTGAACTCTTGTATTTCTCTTTTGTACAGGAAGGGATGTGAAAAGTGATGGATTCAACATTAACACTTGCAGGGAGATGATCAGCCTTTTAGATGTATCCTTTGAATGTCATTTCATCACCTTTGAAGCTTCTGAATCTCTTTTGCAAAACCTCCTGACAAGGTGGGCTAAGTTTACACTTTGGTTGTCCAGGCACATGGCTGGGGGCAAAAAATTCAGCCAAGCATCTCTATCAGCTCATGGTGGCAGAAACCTGAACCATTTAATCATCAGCTGCTTCTCTCACTGCATATCTCATTGCTTAAACTTTTTCCTAAATATAGTGGGGAGAAGAAGTAGGGCCTTCCTGCCTGGCTGCACCTGTGCAGTTCCAGGTGCATACACAGCATGCTTTGGCAGGATGCAGGTTTTGTTTGGATGTGCTCATCCTCAGCTGCTGTCTCTGAGTCAGGTCCTGCTTACAGGACCCCCCAAGCTCACAGCAGCAGGGACAGGCTGAGCCTGTTCCCAGGGGGAAGGCTGCAGGTACAGGCAGTGCCTGACTCCCTTCTGCATAACTGGGAGAACACCTGGGAGCTCAGAAGGTTTGAGTAGCCAAGGGAAAAGGAGAGGTCAACACCTCTGCCCAGGTTTGAGTAGCCAAAGGAAAAGGAGAGGTCAACACCTCTACCAGTGCTCCTTCACACTTTTGGGGTGGAGAGCCGTGCTGCCAGCATCTCGCTGGTGTTGGTGTCATGGCATGGCCATATTGAGGCCAGCAGGGATTCACTGTGGATCTTGTGGATAACTGGCTGTTAGGAGAAGTGATGCCATTGCCCTATACTCCACAGGCTCCCAAGCCTAGTGGGACAGCTCAGTAAGTAAAATGTCATGGTGTCCAAATCCCTGTTTCTGCAAAATTTTCCTTTGGAAGGGGTTTTCAAGGCCCTGAAGGACATGGGAGAAGAAAGACTCTGGGCTGCTGCTTACTCTTTTCACTTGTAGCTCCTGCCTCTGGTTTCTAACAATTGTCTGGAAGGCCAGGCCCTTTTCCCCCTAAGGACTGTAATCTACTGTTAAGTTCAGCAAATGTGAGTGCTTTTAGTCATGCTTATATATTTAGCAATCACATACATCATTCCTTGAGAGTAAAGATAGCCTAGAAATTCTTGGCATGCCTTTAGCCAAGCAAATGTGGAGTTGTGGGCATGTCTGTGGGAGATGGAGATGCATTACAAATGAGAACTAAACTGGCATTAGGATGACACTGTGATGGGTGATTCGTTTTTATCAGAACTGATTGCTCTCCAGTTTTATTGAGGATAAAGGAATCCTGATTTTTGAACCATGCCTTAACATGGCCCAGACCGATGGGACCGGCACCTTGGGACTTGTGGAATTCAAGACACTTTGGATGAAGATTCAGAATTATTTGGTAACAACATTTCTGACTCTAACCCCTTCCCTCCCCTCTCAGCTCTGAAGTACAGATCTAGAACTGAGATAGACTTAAACCCTCACAGGGAGATATAATTGGAAGCCTTCCTTCTCAGGGCTCGATTTTTTTCCAGGGGTGTGAAACACCTCTCACTCAACAGGACATAAGCAAATCCTCTTTCACCTTGGCACCATCATTCTCCATAATTTGCAGTACCTTACAGAAAAACTGATGAACTCTCTTTGATTATTGGCAAAGACAGCTCTCTCTGATGCCTGCTCTATTAAAGCTCATATGAACATATCTCGGCTGTTGCAATATGTTGCATTTCTGGCTGAGCATAAGCAAACACAAGAAACGTATTTTTAGAACCTACAAAAAAACTGCTTTTGTATTCTCGAAATCTTGTAGAACTGCTGAATTGTTTTTCTGGTAGAGGATTTAATATCCCAAGAAGATTATTCACAATGAAGTGGTCTAAAGCAAGGTCAGGTTTGGACTTTCTCGGAGTAGTGACCACCTCCCTTTCAGGCAAGTCTGCTGCCACCATACTTGGTGTTGTTCATTCAGAGCATCTGCCCTGGATTTCCATGAAGAAATGTTGGGTTCACGAAGACCCAGCTCTGTCCTAAGGCTTGTCAGAAAAGCAAGTCCTGAGACCCAAATCCAGTGTTAACTGTAGGTCTGGCTGGCTTCTAATTCTGGATAATAAATCTGCTGGCAATAGGAGGCATCTGTCATCTTGTCTGAAATATTAAGCAAGATGGACTTGGTCTGTTGCAGTGTTTGCCAAATGATAGGATGTTTTCCTCCATGGCCTGTCTGCCACCATGTAATGTGAAGGCAGGCAAGCTGCCAGCCCATGGGCATGTGTTTGGCTTTCCAGTAGCTGCTTGAAATGCTCCCCTTGCTCATTGATGTTTCAAAGAGTAGGAGCTTACGGTGGTAGGGACAGTCCCTGTCCCGGCCATTGGTGGGCACAGCAGTGACAATGTGAGCAGGGCAGAGGTAGGAATGACTGTCCTGGCACTGGTTAGCTACACGAGCAGGGAAGATGGCTGGGCATGGGCTGCATGGTGGGCTGGCAAACCAAGGTTAAAGCCTAGAGGAGCCCTCTCAGTAGCTCACTGTGGCTTGTGGCCCCTGATGAGACCTGTGTTACCACTTCACGGCTGCTGTGAGCCAGCTGTGCAAGTCCAGCTTGCCTCCTGTGCCCACACCATGGCGTGGCTGCACACACTGGAGCACCCTGCCCCATTCCCTCCTTCCCCCTTGCCACAGGCAATCTATAAGAAGGTGGACAGTGACTACTCTGGTACCATCGACAGCCATGAGATGCGAAATGCCCTCAGAGAGGCAGGTGAGTGTGCTGCTTGGGGACACAACTGGGTCACCAAACACTGGGAGAATAGTGGAGTGTTTTAGTGGCTTTTCTTCTCTCCTGTCACAGCATCGATCACAGCATTGCCACTGACATTCTCCCTTCCTGACAGTCACACACTGCAATCCTTTTGCTGTTTCATACATCAAACCCCATCCTCTGTGCTGCATTATGAACCACTGGTACTTTTGTCCATGCTGTGACCACTGCTTATCCATCTGATTATTACTTGCTCTATTTTTGGCCTCATTATTTCCTAATCTAATAGTCCTTTTTCAGAGCTATGCCCAAACCCTCTTTTTCCTTCATTTCCTACCACCACCTTTCTCTTCTCTAGAGGAGGTGCAGGCCTGATCAAGGCATGCCCCAATGATGCCCTCTCTGATGTGTTCACTTTTGGAGCAAAGCTTGCCAGCTAAGAGGCATCTAGAGGAGCACTGGTTTTTTGATTTGTCTTGTGCTCAGTGGATTTTATGTGAATGATCCAGAGACAGAAATAGCATGAATATGGGCCTGAATAGAGCCCAATGTGTTATGTGAGCAATTGGCTCTGCTGCAATCACTGCTATTCAGCTGCAGTGCCAAGACTCGCTAATTAGGGGTTTATCTGGGGAACATTGGACTGGTTATGCTGTGAAACAATGTGAAATATGCAGTCTGACAAAATGCTGTGGGAGAACTCTATGCCTCTCTTCACCCAGCACAATGGGCTTTGGAAAGGCCCCACAGAGGTGGGTGTGGGAGTCCAACAGACCTTCTGGGAGGAATAGTCCTGCCCTCTAACCTGCAGCTGCAGCAGTCCATGGGTAAATCACATCCAAGACAGCGAGTTGAGCTGCTGTGTCAGTGGCTCCTGTGCTCTCCTGGCCCTCAGGTTTCAGGCTCAATGACGAGGTGCAGCACAGCATCGTCACCCGCTACGCCTGCAGCTCCAAGCTGACCATCGACTTCGACGGCTTCGTGGCCTGCATGATCCGCCTGGAGACCCTGTTCAGTGAGTGCCCAGGGAACAGTCCTGAAAGCCTGGGGGGTGTTTGCTGTCTTCTAGCTGTGAATGTAGCAAATTGCATGGAAAGGTCAAGGTGCAAGCAAAATCGTGTCAGAGAAAGCAGCAGAGACATGGCAAAAGCCTTTCTGTCTGAATGGCTATGGGGAGGAGGGGACATGTTTCCACAACACACCATTCTCTTGTGCTTTACAGTCATCTGCAACTTATGGTCAGTGCTCTGGCCCCCGCATTGTCCCAGCTCTGACAAACGGGACCATTTATCACTTGCAATCCTTACTCAGACCTGATTTACAGGTTTGTCCCCTGACCATGCCAGATGCCACCACACCAGATTTTATAGTTGTCCTGCTGCCAACTCCCATTTTCCTGCTGTAGATCTATTCCACCCCATGAAGCAGCTTGTAAGAAGAAAGAAAAACAGCTGTAATATTATCTTACAGAACCACTCTAAGTTTCCAGTAGATCATGGCAAAAAGCCAGACCTTAACATTTTGTCACACAGTGATTCTCTACATGCCAAACTCTTTGGTTTATATCTAGTTTTTTCCCCACTCTTCTACATTTCAGAAGTGTTCCATCTCCTGGACAAAGACAAGAATGGAGTCATCCAGATCTCTCTGCCTGAGGTAAGGCTGGTCAGATTGAAATATCACCTGATCCAACTGCAGCAGTAGACCGCACTAAAATACACTTATTTAAAATCACTGTTATAAGTGATTTAGTCACTATTATAAGAGAAACATGGTAGTGATTCAAAGGGCAAGTTTGTTTATGTGAAAATGTTCTTCAGCCCACAAGACCTGTCTGAATTAGTAGAATGAACTTTTACCTTTATATGAGCAAAAACGTAAAGATAGCTTCAAAACTCCTGAGGCTGATTGACAAAGTGCTTACACAGTGAATTTCCCTATCTCTTTTTAGAGGGCAGTGGTCAATTCATTAGAAAACACACAGCAGGGAACTCTTCTTTTCTGGCAGAGAATGTACTGATCAACCTGCCAGAATTAGAAGAAACCTTTTAAGATGCCAGGTCTTTTTTTTATTTCCCACATTGTTTTTAATGCAAATTTTTCCTGTTGAAGCTGTTGTAATAGCAATCAGCTTGAGCCTTCCCTTTGCTGAATACAAATATATCTCAGGAAACAGCTGGAAGGAGCCCCAAGAGATCCATCCAATTAGTCCTCTCAGCTGAAGACTGGCTCAAAGGGAGAAGGATGGCTAGAAATCCCTGTGACCCTCAGTCACAGTTAGTTAAATCTAGCTGAAATTGTACATTGAGTACTCCCACCCTAGAGTTTTTCAAGGTTGAAAGCTGAAGCTTTCTCCAGCTTGCCCTGTAGAGCTCATCTTCCTTTGGAAGAGACCCCACTTGCAATGTTTGAGGCTGATCCTGGCAGTAGATTTCCCTGAAGTTCAAGAGCAGATGGATCCTACACATATAAAAGATTAAAATGCAACTCCAGCCTTTCCCAGCTTGTTCTCCCAGAGGCATGGAAGGGTGCTCCAGTGGCATCCTGTAGACCTTCCTAATGCCCTGACTCCTTGTTCTGTTTCTCCCTCAGTGGCTGTGCTGCACACTGATTTGAACCACGGTCAATCAATTCAGCAGAGACCTCTGAGGCTCTTCTGAGCATGAAACCGCTTGTTTGGCATCTCCTTGCTGTGAAAAACAGAAAGAGAAACTCGTTTTTATTCCTGGCAAGTTACTTTAGGCCAATAAAAATTATCTACTGTCAGTTATAAAATAAAAGCATTCTTAAACAAACAAATAAACAAACCCAGGACTGACCTCCTTTACCTTTCCTGCCCAAAGAGTATTGCTCCATGCCATGCTGAAATATCATCAATTTTGACTTGGCACAGATGGATCCAGGTGGCTATGGTTTGACTTCTGACTGTGCAGCAAAGTTCAGGATTGTTCAAAATCCTGGAAGGGATCTCCATTGCTGCAAAATCCAGCATATGTTTTGCTCCATGCTCAAGAGTGTGGGCAAAATTTATGTTGCTGCCCTGGCAACCTCCCTTTGCAGACAATTGTCTGCTTTGGCTGTGCCAAGTGTCTGCATAAGCTGGGGGTGAGGAGCTCGGAGGCAGATGCTGAGCTGCTGGGAGCACAGAGGATCTGGGCACAGACACAGCCCACGGGGACACCACTGAACTTCCCACATGTGATAGCACTCCTCCACAAGTCTCAGCTCAGTCCTCCAGGAGGAGGAGAGAAGATGGAAGGTCAGATGCAATTTTCTGCAGTTATTTCAGCTGAGACCTTCTCCTGTGAATGCTTGTCCATATTCATGCCCAAAGATGGGATTTGGAGCTTTAGTTTAATGAGTGACTGGAGCTCAGAAGCTCATGAAGGCAAGAAATAAAACATGTGCATGTAGGGGGTCTAGGAGCCTGAGAATCTGGGTGATGTGCTAATGTGGATTGCAACTTAAAGAAGAAACTGAAGCTAGGTGGCTTCAACTGTCTTAAACTTTGCACTGGCTCACAGTGCTAGGCTTTCCTAACACCTGGTAAAACATTTGTCCTCTTTAAAAAAACTCCTCTCTATATTAAATTTCATAATATTCTAAAGAGTAATATCATAGCAATGCAGGCAAGATAATCTAGCACTCTATTAGCAATCAGAAAATATTTCTGGAACTTGCAGTAATGATCTGACAAGACCGTGCATGTTGTGGTCAGTGACATGTCTGACACTTCTCCCCATTAGCAGAAGGAGTGAAGGCTGACATCTGTGTCCTTGAGGCAGATGTAGGGCCAAGACTCTGTCACCCTCTTTCTCCTCAATGCTGTGTTTGAGAGAGGCTTTCTCCACACCTGCTGGCTCCTAAGCTCTTTCTTTGAGCAGGAAGAAAGCTGTTGTTTGGTTCCCATCTCTGAACACAGATTGCCTTGTGACAAACCCCACACCTCACATCTCCCAGTATTTCTTCTTGCTGCTGGCCACAGCTGACTAAAAGGGATGCATGACCTGTGCCAGTGCACAACTCTGCCTTTCTAACTGATGTCATCTGCCAGTAAAAGAGAAATAAATATTTCATTTGGGTTGGAGTATAAAAGCAGGCACAGTAGGAACCACAGGCTTTCCCCCCCTGTCCCTCTGCATGTATCACTGGCCATGGCCTGTGTGCAGCTGTCAGGTTGCCACCAGTTTCTCCTGGCAGGTATTTGCCTGCTGACCAACAACAGACATCTGTGCACCTCCACTAACCTGGAAGACAGAGCTATGTGGGGCAAGCTGAGCTCTCCCAAACCACCAGAAGATTCTGGTGAATGCTCTGCCTGTTCAGTAGGATGAACGTGTCCTTCCCTGGCCTACATCTTGCATATGCAACAAATCTCCTTGCTAACCATGCAGTGGGCTGAGCTGGCTGCTTGCAGCTTCGGATTTGCTTTCTGCTCACACACACTGTTCATGAGTTCGTTCCAATTATGGTCAGAGAGGCCTCTCTCCACAGGACTAGGAAAACTCAAACACGCGCAAAAATCCATTGCATGCTCCCACTTCTCCTCCTTTTACAGCAAGCCAAATGCCCCCATCACAATAATTCTCACAGTTATCTCAATGGCTCTTACTCTCCTGTACAGGATGGGCAGAGTGCTGCACTCCATCTTCCTTTATCTTTGGAAAGCAGGCAGCTCCAGAGGAGCCACCTCTTCTTTCATTTGTTCATTGAGCACAGCACTTGGCTATCAGGTCTTAGAGAACAACTGCTCAAAAATAAGCCTTTTCAAGGGACTGAGTGTGCTTCTCCTTTTTACTTGACACGTCTGCAAAAAAATGATTAATGTCCACCTGATTTTCCTTCTCTATGCTGCAAGCTGGGCAAATGTCTGTACTCATCAGTTCTCCCAGTTAGTCCTGATGGGGCTAAAATAGCTTTTGACTAAAATGCCTGCAGCAGCTCCTATGGAAGCCGTGGGGCATGGTGAGCTGAGCCAAGGCTTGGGCACCTGGGCTCTGCACTCTTACACTCTGCATGTTGGATGTGCTTCATTTTTGGAGCTGTGAAGGGCTGAAGCTCTCTTTAGATTTGAGTAGCTCAGTCATGGGGAATTATAATACAGGCAAGTCACAAAGGTTTATGAATTTGTGATCCGTTCCCTGTCACAATGAAAACTGTGCTATGTGGCATTCTCAGCACTTTATAGATATGGCAGGGCTAAAGAGACTCCCACAGAAACTCTGCCACAGCTCTTCAGATCTTTACTTTCTCTCTGCACTTGTCCATAGAAATGTTTTCCTCTGCACTGCAGGCTGGTGAACTGGAAATTTGAACTCTGTACGTTGCTCTAGTAAAACGAGATTCACATTAGACCACATTCAGAGTTCCAAATGCCTTGTGCACTAACTGCTTTGTGGTTGCCTACAGAGGAACTTCCCGTGGGTATAAATCCTACTCTATCAGCTCCAGCTGACTCCAGCTTTGCACCAGAGTAAGAGGCTGCATTGTGGACAGGACAACCGCAGATATTTGGGATTCTGCCTATGAGCTAGGAGAGTAAAAAGAATCAACCTCATATGTGCAATTATATGTAACCTGTTCATCTTCCCAGGACGGGAAATTTACAGGGGGGTCTCTCCACCAGTGCAGGCTAATGGTCAGATCCATGGCTTATGAGTAAGCACAGAAGGAGCAGTCTTTTACAAATTCCTTTTCAGTCTTTATTTCAGACAGTCCTGCTGAACTCGACTCAATGGCATGTTTTCATTCTTCCTTTCCATACAGTTCAGACAACCAAGCAGGCCTGGAACCACTATACTATAGATACATTCTTCCTTTCCATGTTATTCAGGATGCATCCAACATCCCAGCCTGCTATTGTTATCCCAGACTAAGCTTATGGACTGGAGAATCAAATTCCATAAAAGCAGGTGAGATTCTGGGTGCAAAAGGAACCCAAATTCCCAATATTTTGAAGTTTCTCCACCACTAATGATGTCCCCAGTGATAGTTCATCTTAAAGTAGTGCCCTGCTCCTGCCTGACAAGCTTGTTGCCATGGTGTCTCTCTCTCTCTCTGTACAACTAGCACGTACAGCATAAAATCCTCTCTTTCTTTAATAGAGCAAATTACTTCACTTGTTACTGTTGGCCACTCATTAACTCTTTCGTCAGTCTTTGAAATCTTTGATGCATCTCTCACCTGATTTGCACTGTGTGGGCAGGAGGTGCTTGGGGAGGGTTGTGTGCAAAGAGACAAGAAGACAAAGAGCAGGCAGCAGAAAATAATTCGTAGAAATGTGTCTGAGGGATGGACTCAAGAAGTACCTGACAAATGCTGGAATAACAGCCAGGAAGAAGCTGAATGAAACAGCTTTTTGTCCATTCAGGAGCTGAACAATGTCAGGAACTGAAGAAAATACGTTCTTCTGTGACCCTGAGAGTTTCAGGGCAGAAGACATGTATGCTCCCTTCAAAACACGCAGGGCTGACTTAGAAAAAAAAAAAGCTCTTTTCTATTTGGAAAATTCTGTATAACACTGGTAGTTTTATCTATTCACTCACCTATAAACATGTAAAAACTACATTGTCAGACCAATGAGTGATTAAAGTATTTCTTCTAACCCACCTTTTATTCATTCAAAAAACCACAAACCACCAAACTCAAAGGTATTTTCTTTAAGTTCAAACTAGCTAGTGTGCTCCTCGATGTGATCCCTCACCAAATTAGGTTTTCCTAGGCTAGTTTAAATGGTTTAACTTGATCTCGCTCTTACAGAGAAGAGAACAGTGAGAGTCTTCATCCAATGTCTTAAAGCATTTCAGGCTTCCCTAAATTCCCATATCCTTTTTAATAGGCTCTCTCTTATTCTCCTAAATGCACAGACTTTAGGAAAAAAATCACATTTTTATCTCTGCTGTATCCTTCTTTTCAGCTGATACAGTGAAATGTTTCAGTGTTCCTTTGTTAGATGTAAAAAACCACTAAGGCTGGTTTTGAAGGGGAACATTCATTATTGTCCTCAGTTGTTCACTCCCTGCCAGTGAAGACTCAAGCCATACAGAGATAACAGGGTCTGTGCTGTGCTCCAGACCTGCCACACCCCCACCAGTTGCTGAGGTGGAGCAGCAGGAATAGCTGCAATCACTGGCAAACATCACCAGGTGCTCTGCGGAGGCCACTTTGAAACAGCTCACAGAACCCAGGTACACGGGGTAGAGAGTCCCCACGGAGTCCCCAAGAAAACTTTCAGTCTGCCCACACAGAAAGCACCACAAATCTTCCCAAAAACGTGTCCTCATTGCATCATAGATACGTGGGTACAGTAACCACATTTCAGTGTGAGTGGGTGTTTTCTCTGTGTCTTTACTCAGCCCTGTGGCTCCACGGGGACACCACTGAACTTCCCACCACAAACATCACTGCCCGGGCAGTGGCGTCACAGACTCTGAAGAGAAAATAAGCAACCAACCTCCTGCTGGCCCTCCTTTGAGGGCCTGTATTTAGGCACAGAAACTGGTTTATTACTAAGCCAGTAACTCTCATTGCCTTTAACACCTCTGAAAGGAGACTTGTCTGATGAAGCTTTCAAAGGAGAAGGAGAGTAGGCCAAGGAAGTGTGACATTGCTTTAAAGGTAAAATCATCAGTGCTCTCTTTAGTAATGACAGGGATTCTTTTGCCACAGTTTAGCTACAGATAGCAGAGGATTTGGCATTTCCAGGGATTTCTCATTTCTCTTAGTTTCTCAACACATTTTTAATTGATTAGCCAGCACTCCTAGGCCAGTTCTTGGGCGTAGCTCTCTGGATACCTGGACTTCAGTGTTCCCTGTCTTTAATGTTATCCATGTAGGCTTGATCAGGAAACAAAATATTTCTTCTCATTTAAAGAGCTTTATTTGGTAATTGATATAAGTAAGATATCTGGCACAGTCACTAAGCCAGCCAGCTTAAAACTGTGTGTTTGTAAAACTGTGTGTGTTTTCCCAAGCTGTAATCACACTCTTAGACCACTGTGCAAATTTACCCAGTACACACACCAGAGCAGGTATGATCTCTTGGGAGTTTAAAGGAGCTTTGTGACCAACACAGTTTATTTCAAATTGTGTTTTGCTACGTTTTAAAAGATCATCATGTTTGCTTATTAATTTGCATGGAGTCGAAGCTTGGGAAAGGTGGGGCTCATCAAACATGGGATTGATGACTGGTGGTGATTGGTGTTGTGGAAGGCAGTGGGGCATCCCACAGAGTCTCTGTGTTGGGATGCAGCAGCATTCCCAAGGGATTTTCCAGTGTGCAGGTTGTGTCCTATGAATGATGCTCCCATCTGCCTTGAGTGAAAGAATTTTTGCTGGGGAAGCTTCGCTCGGCAGATGGCAACTGTGAATACAGGAAACTAGGAAAATGTTTTCTGTTTCAGAAAGAATCACCATAGAATTAATTAAACAGGGAAAAAAAAGAGATTAAAGGGAAAATGAGAAAATTATGAAGTAGCAACCTGACCTCTAATTTGTAAAGCACCTTTAGCCAGAACCCTGAGAGAAGGAGCTATCTGAAACAGCAGCAGTAAACTTAATAATAACGAAGTTGATTCCAGCAGAGAGTGCCAGCTCTCTACATGTTAATTTAATTTGAACTCATCTCAGTTTTGGGCTGGGATTTTTTGTGTGTGTGCTTTTATACATGCTGATAATGTTTGAATTGCAGACATGCTGGTCTGGTGAATGAAAGCTTGAATGAGAAATTATCTAACCAAATTTTAGTGTCCAAGCTGACTAGAATACAAACAATGAACAAGCCTCATGGAGAGAGAAAAGACAATTAATTTCAGAGTTTACACCTTGCACTCTATGGTGATGCCATTAACATGAGTAAGAAGAAAAAATCATGTTTTTTAAAATTATGTGGGTTATTATTATAGGTTACACTGGCACTGTCAGATTTAATTTTGCCTGTCCTCATAAA
The DNA here is from genome assembly GCA_013397245.1 of Thryothorus ludovicianus. NCBI lineage: Eukaryota > Metazoa > Chordata > Aves > Passeriformes > Certhiidae > Thryothorus > Thryothorus ludovicianus. Next base: position 2,222,016 of record VZTB01004761.1, read on the forward strand.
AATTCTTGAGTCACCTCTCTCCATAGGATGCAAATATTATTCTAGTTTAAAGGATATCTCTGCTCAGTAGCTGATGTCCTATCACCATTCTGTGATATAATGGAACTATGTAATGATGATGCCCTACTGTCACCTAGAGTGTACATTTCTTTTAACACAAGGTACATTTTGTGATGACATACACATGAGCATGTCTTGAATAATCATGGTGTTTGTCAAACCATGGCATTGCTTCTCTGGATTCTTACACATATAACAGATAAAATTTCCTCAGGAAAATACCAGGAGAATGATTTTTTTTATTTCAACTTTCTTTTCCTCTGAATGAACTCTTCTACTTTGGGATTCCTGTGAGAAAAAGGTAAATAAAATACTGTTGACCAGGTCTCATTCAATTTATTTAAAAGGAGTTGGTAACACAGTGATTGCCAGCTTGAGGATACTTGATGTTTCCATCCCTAAGTACAAAAACATTTCATGGAGGGATAGAGACAGCTAAATCAGAACTCAGCTAGAGGAGGAGTGATTCTGGCTAGACTAACAAGGTTCACTGCACAGAGCAGAAAGTGCTCAGCATATTTTGATATTGGTTCTGATAGGCTGAAGTTTTCTGCTGTTTGTAGCAAATTATGCTCCATGACATAGGAGTGGTCAATAGAGAAATCTGGGAATACAGCTCATTCAGAGACACTGTAAGGCCAATTATACCACCAGCAGATCTCAAAAGAACCACAGAGCTAGACAAGCCTGTGCTGCAATATGCTTTCAACCTGCACTCCCTACGTCTAAATCTAATTAATTTTCTTAATTGCATAACAGTCCTCTTCCTAATTACACTGGGGAGCCACTCTTGGTTCTTTATCTATTGCTCAGATTACTCTGGCTGTCGTTGTATCAGTGCAGTCCCCAGCCTCATTTTGTGCTGGCCCTCACAGACTGCTTGGGGAATGCTTGGCAGAGCCTTCAGCTGCTGCAGGGACATCTCCCAGGCCCAGCTGGACACCCTCACCCACACAGAGCTCCTGGCTGGGTAGGGCCACTGCAGCCATGGGATTGTTGTGGAGACACTGGTTCTATGAGGGAAGGGTGTTGCTGAGATCTCCTGGGAACAAGAGCCAGAGGAAGCCTTTGGCAGTGCACATCCACAGATCCCTTTGTTGGTCCTACAACACCGAGGAGCTCTGCTGTGTGTTCTTCAGTACCATCTAATTTGGAGAATAACTAAATCTATGTCTGTAGATGGCATGCTCCTGAAACGAGGAGCACAATCACCCCCAAATGACCTGGCAGACAGAAGGAATCTCCATCTCCAGACACCTCCATTTATCCCACCATTGTAACTGGAATACACAGGGGTGTAGGCAGGTGTGCAACAAAACCATGTAAGAGTAATTACAACCAACAGTAAAAAGCCAGGTGACCTGAAAATCCCAGTGTGAGGAGTCTGGTTGCCAGGAGCACACACACCCCAGTGCTGCCAAATGCATCTGCCAGCAGTGGTGCACTTTCACCCACACTGAAATTAAATACCTGAACTGTATTCCACATCTTTCAATGGCACCAGTGTGCTTTAACACAGCATTGGTGCATCTGGGTTCCCACCACTCCTGGCAAGTAGCTGGAGTCTGGATCCTTTTGGCGCTATCCCCATATTTTGCTGAAACCAGCCAAGAATTTCATAGTAATGTTTGGTAGATTTTGTATCTCTTTTCCTCCTTTGTTTTCAAATTTTGTAGAACCTAACTTCTTAGCCAATGGGTTTGCCAGGAGCTCTCTCAAGAAAACATCTGCTGTACTCTAGGAGAAGATGTTCAATATAATGTTGAGTAACACACTTAGACTCAATCAAAGGAAACAGATTTTACAAATTCTAACTAAAATGCAAAACTTGTTGTAACTGGATGTTGTTGAACTACAGTATTTGTGAAGATGAGAAGAGGGATCAGACAGTTGTATGGACAAAAGGGCAATCAGTGGTTTTGTTTTAATCTTTATTGCTAAACCACCCTTTGAAAAATTACAAAACTTCATAATTTCAGGCTTTGAGCTGACCTCTCATATTAGAGGTTTAGAGCAAACCTGCTGTAAAATTTAAAATAACCCTCCATCTGTGTGGCTACTCTGAAACACTTACCTTGCACACTTTGAGACAGGATGGTCCCCTGGATTGACCAGACATCCCTTCCAGGAGACCAGTGCTTGCTGCATGTTACCTCAAATAGACTTGTCCCCATCTGCTTTGCAGGTACCACCAGCACTTTGAATTTCAACCCTCTGGGTTGCCAGGAGCCTCCAGTCAGCTTCTGCTTTGCTGAGCAGAGAGGAGCTGACATGCCACAGAGCAGAAGGAACCTCTGCCCTCTCAGAAATATTTCACTTTTCCTCCTCCTCCTTCCTTTGCTGCTTTTATTGCATCCTAAATAATTGCTATAGAGTGATAAGCCATATGTTTATTCTTAATTTATAGATTTATAAGGCAATGAAACTGTGAAAAGTATTTGCAAATCCCAGTTCTGGCCAATTATTTAATTGGCTGAAGTATTTTTGATTAGTAACAATTACTTTAAAGCAGAAGACAACCTAGAAAAGCATAATTGGGTTTTTTTTCTATAAAAATAACTTATAATGTGTGGGCTTGGGGGCAGTAAGACATATATTAAAATTATTTCATATAATCCTGGTCTCTGCCAATTGAGAAAAACCTCCCTGGGTCCCTAGGGCTCCCTCAGGAAGCACAGCATGGGGACAACCCATAGCTCTGATTTTCAGATCTGATGATAATGGTGGCTATAGACCCCAGACCACCTGCAAACGTCCCATCCTAACTCCTGTTTTCTAACAGCTCTAGAAAATGACTTGTGGGATGGAATAAAAAAACCACTAGAATTTAAAAAGCTATCCTGACAGGGATCAGCCCCCAGAGGAGAAGCATCTGGGTGCCCAAAGGGACAAATATATCTGTCTGCAAACATGCTTCTTAGTGATGATGATACCCAAGCTGTAATGCTTCCTTTTCATCTAGCTCTTTTAACTCACTCCCAGCAACACAAGGCTTTGGCCCCAGATTTTCCCTGTCATCCATTCCCACAACCAAGATCCGTGAGACAGATCTGCTTTCAAATTGGATAAGACGTGTACCAGGTGCCACATCCATGAGCACTGCACAAACAGTGAAATCCAAAAATTGCCTTTCAGCACAGCCTGATTAAAGCCAGTATAAAACAGCAGCAAGGTCTGCCTGAGCCTCCAGACCCATTGTATTGCTTTGGCATCTCTTGATTTGTGACAGTCTGCTCTGCTGGAATTGCAACTCCATGCATCTTGGTGTTGAGTTTTAGAAGAGTCCTCTTTCAGAAAGGAAAAGTTCTTCTGCATGCAGGCTTGCAGAGCCCTGTGTCTTCTGTCACTCACAATATCCATTTAAAATTATATGCTCAGTTCCCAAGTGAAAAAGTTCTTAACTTTCCCAGTGCCACCCACCAGCCTGGGCAGATGTCCCAGATCACTGTGTTGAATACAGGTTCCACCAAACAAAAGAGGCCCAAATACCTTTTTCCAGCCTGGACCCTGAGTGGCATCTTTGCTTTAAGTGAATTTGCAGTGTATAAATGTTTGGGAACTCAGTACATGGTTTCCCTGGTGATAAAGAAGGGAAATAAAATCTGGACCACACTTTTCAGGGTTTATAGGAGTAACAGGAATAAAAGACAATAAAACATGACTTATCACTGAAGACACAAGTTTGATTCTAATACAAGCAAAGGTCAGAACAGGTAATAAAGCAGTTCATTCTTCCAGGTTAGATTAGGAGAGTGCTCTAATCCTCAAAACAACCTCATTGAATATACTCACATATGCCAGTGGCTATCTCTGAAAGTGATAAGTATGATTCATTTTAGCTTTGGACATGAATTTTTGACTATGAGGATTGTTACTCAATACACAGGGAAGAGTCAAGGGGATGACATCAGTTCCTGCTCAGAGGAAGGAGTTAGTGTCACCTGCTTTCAAGAGCATTTTCAAGGCTGGAACTGTTGAACTGCAGAGACCCAGTGAGTACTTGTGCATGGCAGGACTAGTGAAATGATAATGTGCCAGCTCCTTTTGGCAGGGCCTGGGTATTTTTAAGCAGAGCTTTGCTGGAAGTTTTTTTTCCAGCTCAGTTGCTCCCAAACAGAAGAAAGCTCCAGCTCCCCTTGGGCTCTGCAGGAATGTGCTCCTGTCTTGCTGGGGCGTGGTGCTGCTGCAGAGATGTGTGCTGCCTGGGAGTTCAGGACAAGCTCTGCCAGAGGAGAATCGAGGGGAAAGACCCCCACAGGCATGTCCACCCCATTTTAAAAGTCCTCTATTCAGAAGCTTGCTTAAGAAACAAGGCCAGAACGAGCCAAAGATGCATAAATAATGGAGAGGTGTTGCAAGCATCTCCTCTCCCAGAGAGGCTTGAGTGACACAGTCTGATCCATCCTTGCTGTAATGGTCTCACTTTGATGGTTGAAATTCCAGTTAACACTTTTTTTTCTTTTTTTAATGGGTGGAATTTATTATGTCCATTTCTATCCTGTATGTAGCACTTTCTGTCTTTAAAGAAACATAGACAGATTGCCAAAGCTCTTAGGTATTGATTTTGTTGACACTAAACTTTAAATTTGAGCTGACTTCTTAGCAGGTGTAAAGAATCCTGTGAATTTGTTTTGAAAAGAACTCCATTGAAACACACTAAAATTGGTAGGAACCATTTAAAATGTAACATAAGCCTTATTTGGATTTTATAGAAATACATATCCATTTACTCTTTAAGAAAAAAAAAAAATTGAAATGTGACAGAGGGCTCCATAGTGTCTGAAAAGTCAATTAGGATAAAGCATTGCCCCTGGCTTTCCAGGTGGCTGCATCCTTTATTTCCAGCTAGGAAGGGATGCCCCTTTACTCTGTATTCAATACAGCTGTGCTGCCAGTGACTTCCACCAGTTCTGGAGCTGCCTTCCAGAGATGAGTGCAGAACCAAACTGCCAGCACAGGATCCCAAGCATGAGGCCAATCCCAACTCACATCGACTGCTTTGATGCAAACTTCTGCCCAGGGACAACCTTTGGGTGAGCTCTGGCATGGGGGAGAGGAATCAAGGACTGGCTCTCTGTGGCATCTCACAGAATCACAGAATATTTTTTCTCTTATTTGTTAAGCATTTTGTGAGTGTGACCTGAACACTGCAAGATAAAGCTCAGTTGGGTAATTTTAATGAAATCTTGGAGGCTGGGAGAGAAAATTCAGGAGGTGTTTAAAGAAAGTGCTTCTATTTCACACTGTGTTACAGCAGCTGAAATTAAATTCTGATTAATATTGTTCAAAAGCAGTAGCAAGTGACTGTCCTGACCTTTGATTGTCAGTGGTTTTTTAATACATGCCAGAGGTCAAACAAGTAAAAGACAAAGGAGATATGGCCTGGGGGCATGATGGGGAGAAAAAAGGGAAGGGGTATTAATGTAATATGTGTGGCATGTACATGCCTGCTATTTAACTACAGCTCCTGCCTGCTTCATACCCTCAGGCAGCCTGAAGCTAACTAATAACCCTGTCATCTGGAGAGAAAACACAACACTGATCATCACAGTTTCACAAATAAGTAATTTTAAATTAATTATATCACATCCTAATAAGACCAGCTCTGATTGTCTCCTATCTTATCTTGGATTACTTTATCAGCACTGAATATATTAATTTTGCAGATAAACCTGGGAGTGCTTGAGCAGCAGCTGATGCTGAGTGTCTGTCTGTGCCTGCATCTCCCTGACCTCCTGAAGTCCTGATGAACAGGGAAAGCCAGAGAATTTTCCCCTTTTCATTCATTTAGCATTGCCCGATGCCATCCCACAGCTGCACACCTCCCCCACTGAGGTTCTTACAGTCACCTCAGCTATTCCAGATTTTCTCAAGGTTCAACCCAAATACAAATGCTGGAGTTTGTGGCTCAGCTCTCCTATAGGCAGCTCCCTCAAACATTTTGCTAAGCCCAGAGTCTGTTGGATAACAAAGCAGCCCCTTTATTTTGATATTCCAATGATATGAATGGCACTGGCAAGTGGTAGAGAGGAGAGCTGTAGTAATGGTGAAGGACCAGAGTGGGCAGAGGGAGATCATGGAAAGCTCTCAGCCTGCCTCTGTAACAGCTACCTGAGAAATGATCCTTCAAAATGCTCTTTTTGTCAGGAAGTGCCTCTGTGTTGAAACACATCAGGCTTACTGCATTTTCAGTCTTGGAAGAGAGCCGTAGCAGAATGGGAATATCAATGAATTGATGCAATTTCTTTTTCCTCAAAATTTCGATTTACAGGAAAGGTGTTTGAAATCAAAACATTGACATGATTTTAATATAATCTTCAAGCAAAAAACCCTCGTAGTTTTGCCTTTTAAACAATAAAGGAGAAGCAGGGATATTCAAAGTAATGGTAACTCTCTTAACCAGCAAAATATTCCCCACCTGGCCTGGCATGCTACAAACTGGACGCAAATTTCAATTTTGGAACAAATGGGGGCAACTAACTGCTATCACAAACTGTGTAGGAGACACTACATTACAGCGATCCTTCAGGTCACTCTTTGAGCTCCTGCAAGAAGGATTTTCTCCCTTCAAACCATTAATCACACTGCTGATGAGCTCCAAGAGGAGCACAAGGTTAACTAACCCCTTTTGCAGACGTTTTTTTCTTTGAAGAGAGAGTGGCAAAGCTCAAGAGGCAGAAGTTCAGAAGGAGCTGCAAGAATCAGATTAGTATCCTCCCAGAAGTCATATTTTCACCCTAGGAAAATGAAACATTGCCCAATTAGCAATATTTTATCACTTGTAGTATGAAATCTCCTCTCTCAACAGCTGTTTATAATTTTTCGAATAAAAGTTACCTCTATTAGAGAGAACTGGACCTAATGACTTAATTGGCAAGTGCTGTTACACGTTTTCAAAAAGTTTGATCTGAATTCAAAGTTGGTGGAAGAAGGAGTGAATTGTAGACTTGAGGCTCTAGGCAAAGTTAATAGTTTCTAGTGAGTGCTCAGAAGGGCAGTGGTAGCAGGATTTTCTGCCTGGAGTAGAGGGGGGAAACAACTCGAGCAATACCCTGTTTGCAGAGCTATCAGCAGTGAAAGGAGAGGGGGGCTGGCACTCTGCTTTCGGTGTTGAATGATGCTGAAAACAACCTGACTCATCATTCCCAAAGATAAACATCCTGATACTGAGGTGCAGATGTGGCAGACCTGATAAAGTACCTGATATAAAGGGACGAGCAAGTGATACTGCTGATAACTTATCTAAAGATGCTGAGCTGACACAGCTGGCCTGGAGACATATGACAGACAGAAAATCACTTTACGTATAAAAACTCAGTCTCACTTTTTAACAGCAGGGTCTTCTTAGAATCATAGATTGGTTTGGATTGGAAGGGACTTTAGAGACCATCCAGTTCCAGCCCTCCTGCCATGGGCAGGGACATCTTCCACTAGATCAGGGTGTTCAGAGCCCCATCCAACCTGGTCTTGAACATTTCCAGGGATGGGACATCCACAACTCCTCTGGGCATCCTGTGCCAGGGCTCACACCTTCTAGCATCCTCCTTGGAGTGTGTTTGGAGAGTCCTCCATAGAATGGGGATACCCCTCAAGGTTACTCCTTGAGGCTGAGTGAAAAAGATTTGCCTGCAGCTGTTGGCATGGGTGAATAACATCAATCTTTGCTGAATAATTGGTTTTGCTTGCTGTAATATAATTGCTTCAATATTGCTTCAAAATAGTGTACAATACTAATAGTTATAGCTTCCTCTACTGTGTAGTAAATAATTTTGATTAAGATCTTTTAGTCAAGTCATTATAATTATNTCCATAGAATGGGGATACCCCTCAAGGTTACTCCTTGAGGCTGAGTGAAAAAGATTTGCCTGCAGCTGTTGGCATGGGTGAATAACATCAATCTTTGCTGAATAATTGGTTTTGCTTGCTGTAATATAATTGCTTCAATATTGCTTCAAAATAGTGTACAATACTAATAGTTATAGCTTCCTCTACTGTGTAGTAAATAATTTTGATTAAGATCTTTTAGTCAAGTCATTATAATGATTTATTTTTATATCAATGTATTTGGTTCATCATCCTTTACCTTGTGGGACAAAGTTGTATAAAGGTTCAATCACCCCTATGTAGTCCTTTAGCCATAAATCATTGACAAATCTGGGGCTAAGATTGGATCCAGCAGCACCTGCACACCCCTCTAGGAAGGAGTTTAGAAAGCAAGGGAGTTCTTTCTGTCCATCAGGACTCAACAGAAGGGCTTCTCTAATAAACTTTAGCTGAAGCTCCTGTTCTGCCTGCGGCAGCAGAATAACCAAAGCCAAAATGATGCAGCTTGTGAACCCTCCACACTTGTGTCATACTGATTTTTGAGTGCATGGGAGACCTGGACAGCCCAAACTGGGAACCAAAATGGTGCTGGGAGCTGCAGAAACTTGTGTTCCATCTCATGTGGTCCTGCTGCCTTTCTGCATCAGGGGTAGAACGGAAAGAGGGAGATGTGACCCTCGGCCCTGACTCCTCTCTAGCTGCTGACATACATAAGGGACAACTTGACAAATGGCTCCTCTGCAGAGTGTGCTGAGGAACCACAGGGTCCAGACAGATGCTTTATGTCCTGTGCAGTAAAACTGAACAAGAGCCATACGTTTGCCAGGGGACTAATTTAAAACATATGTTTTCACTCATCTGCTCCACAAAGGCACCGTGGTCTTGTCTGTAGCATCACAGAGGGTCTTTCTCATTATTCTCCTCCCCGGGCCATGTAGTTTCCATGTGCTTTTATCTTTTTTTCAGTATAGGATTCTTGTCATATCATTTGTGGCTGAGACAGATCTACCCAAGGAAGCAGAGCGAGTTTTATTCTTGCAGCTTGAATGTAGACTCTGTATTTAAATCCCTGTGATTTTATGAAGAGGCTGAGGGCAAAATGTGCATCACTGCTGCTCTGGACTGTCGCTGGTGGCATAATATGGTGCCTCTCAGGGAGACTCTGAGCACATCACTGGTGATGCGGTTGTCTCTGGCTCTTTTCAGCAAAATGGGTTTTCCTCCCCCACTCGGTCTCAGGCTGCACCACTGCTGGCTGGCTCCATGTGCTCCTGGGGAACTCCTGTTCAGCTGGAAGGAACTGTGGTGTGTCACCTTGTGTAGGGGACTGACTTCAGCCTGCCCCCCGAGCTAAGCAACAGGCCTGTCTATTTTAAAGGTTTTCTACAAAATGCTGCATGCAATCCCTCGGTTCATGAACTTCCCTGAAAATAGAGACTATATTTGGATCTTCCTGTAATAGAGGGAGGCTTTTGTGGCTGGACTAAGGAAGAGACCTGCTCCTAAGCCTCAGTGGAAAATACTTTGGAAGGATTGCTCACAGGAGACATCCTGGTAGCTCAGACGTGGGTAGTGTCATAAATAAATGACAGTTAATTTGAGAAGGGGAAAGATGAGATGAGAAAGTGTAAGGAATAATAATCAGAAGTTGAAAATCCCCAAGGAAAATATCAAGTCAATGTTTAAGGTCAGAGTAATTCTATTTTTCAAGCCAAATCATTGCCTTTATTAAGAATAAAAAGAAGTGATAATGTAAATGTCTTGATACTGTGTTTTCATTTCAGGCCTGATATAAATACTTGTATAAATCACTGTCATTCAAGTCCCTCCTGTATAGATCAGACCCATCTTTTCCACATTGTTTCTGTGCTTTTTCCATTTCTATCACATCAGCCCATTCTGACCTTGAACAAGTCTCCCCCTGTATCTCTGTTGCTGTTCTGTAAAATGCAGGCAATAGCACAGCAAGCCTGCAAGGAAAAAATGCCCTGGAAGTACAATTTCTTAGTGGGTGCTATGAACACAGCTCAAGGATATAAGCTCTCAAACACAAAGTGAATTCAGGTTCCAAAAGAGCTTTGATGGCAAGTCAATCGAAATTTTCTGTTCCACTTGCCCTTGGCTTTTTGGGGTGTTTCCAAATCCTTCCAGTGAAGGACCCTGGGGTGATAGGCAATGCAGTGTGGCTGAGAACTTGCACGTGCTGGTTCCCACCAGTGCCTTTACTGTGCAGGGCTGTCTGCCAGTCAAAGGCTCCCCTCTTCCAAGCTGCAATTAACTTCATGTTGTTCAGCAATGCCTGCTCTGCATGCATCTGCTGCTTCACCTCTCATGTTTAGACTAATGAGGACAGAGCCCACACATCTTGTTAAATGTTTGCTGTAGTGTTCACTGTCACATTCTTGGAGAGGCTTGGGGGAAAAAAAAAAACAAAACACAAAAAATTAAGGCCAAGATCACCAGCTACCCTGAACGCATTATTGTATTTGGTAAGAAAAGGGGATCTTAAGTTTATGGAGATGCTGGGAATACTACAGCACATCCTGGAGGTGTGAAGGTGATTGGATATGAAGGTGATTGGAACTAGGAGCCAGCATGAATACAGCAAAGGAAACCCTGCTTACCATTCCTGATAATCTATGGTGAAATGACTGGGCTGGGACATGAGGGGAGTACAGCAGCCATTATCCACTTCAGGGGGACTGTCTGCCAGAATAGCCTCATGCAGAAGCTGAAGAGGTGTGGGCAGGCTGAGCAGAATGAGAGGTGGTTTGAAAACTCTGAGTGGCTGGGCCCAAAGGCTGGTGGCCCAAAGTGGCACCAAGTCTGTCATTGATCAGGACCAGCAGTGAAGCCCAAAGCAAGGGGAAGTGAAGAGTAACAGGTGGAGGGAGGTGATCATTCCCCTCCGCTGTGTCCTAATTCCTCCCTTTTCTGTCTGCCATCCATAACATTCCCTGAGATCAGCTGCTACCCTGCTGTGTATTCCCCTGGTCTGAGCTCTGCCCTGAGAACTGTGGGTGCTGAGTGGTGCAAAAAAGGCAGTGGGGCAGGAAGAAGAAGGGGAGGATGGCAGCAGCAAGGATGCCTTTCAGCTGCCTCTGGCTGTGCAGAGGTGATGTGTGGCCAGTGGGTGAGCTGGAGTAGGAAGGAGGGAGAGAGGGTCTAGCAGTGCCCCTCAGGGAACTCAGAGGGTTGGGAAGCCACCAGGAACACCAGCATAGCCTTGGTGGTGGTGCTGGGAGGAAACCTGCCAGGTAGGTCAGAGAGCCCCAGAGGGCAGAGGGTCCCTGCTCTGCCATGCTCAGGTTGCTGGTGCTGGGTGGCAGCTCCTCAGAGACCTTTTCTGCTGGGGGGCTGCTCTCTAAGCACAGCTGGTTTCTGCAGGATGATTCCAAGCAAAGGGCTCTGACCGCCCTGTCTGAAAATGGTGGGAGTCTTGCTGCTCACAGTTTGAATTTTGGAAAAAAAGGCAGGGTGAGTCTCTTCTCCTGAACCAACACACCTGCAAAACTGAGGATGGTGCTGCTGCCCTTTGCCCAGAGGAAGTCAGTGCCCATCATGCTGCATCAGGAGAGAGAGGAATCCTTGGGATCCTTCAAGAGTGTGGAGCATTCCAGGTGCTGCCTGCTTCAGTTCTGTCCTCAGAACTGGGCAGATGGGTCCCTGCTCCCCTGCTGAAGCTGTGAGGAGCTGTGTTCACTTGTACCCTGAGTGTTGTCATGCAAGGGTGGACAGATGGAGAACATCAGGAAAAGTGAGGGCATCCACTGGACATGGTTGTCTGGGGATACAGCTTGAAGGAGGGCAGGCAAGGGCTAGACCAGGCTGTCCTGGTCATGTGCCAGCTCTCAGGAGCCTCCAGGCCACAGCCATGGTTCCAGCTGCTGGCTCCCTGCTCATCCTGCTGCACGGTGCAGCCCTGGGCAGGGCAAAGCTGGGAACACTGCCTGGTTGTCTCCACTGATGGGCTCTTGCTCTCCTTTCTTTGCAGCAGGAGGTATAAGCAGCAGAAGGAGGAAGAAGGGGCTGCCCTGGACCTTTGCTCTTTGGTGGAGCCCAGCCACTGCCCAGGCTGCCAGAGATAAACTTCCACATGGGGTGGTTTAAAATGTTCCCCTCAAATGATGTACCCACTATTGATCACACAGAACTGCAACTGGAAAATTTCATTCAATTTGCACAGAATGACTCAATTGAATGGTCTGCTGTCTGCAGAAATGTAATTTTAGAAAGGAGCTTAAAGCACCTGAGCTCTTGTGAACTGTGCTAGGTTCTTTGCCCTTGATGAGAATGGTAATGCTCCACACTTGAAATGAACCATTGTCAGGGTGCACTGGCTTGTTAATATTCCCAGACATTGGCAATGAGAAGAGGAGCACTGTAAATATCACTTTTTCCTGCCTTTGTTACTCCAATTCAGACAGGCCAGAAGGGAATGAAGTCTAACAGAAGCAGAGATATGAGGGTGCTGAGAGCTGGGGACCTCAAAACTCCGGGCTTGTGTTTTTGTGTAGCCACTAAAGCCAGTGGTGGAGGAATACAAAATGCAGATGCTCTGATTTTCTGTCATTTCTTACACCTCATGCATTTTGTATGAGGGACTTTGCAAACAAGAAGTGAGGTAGAGAGACTCTGGCACAAAGGTGGAAAATTGATGTGTGGATCTGCCTTTCCATTGAGAAAGGGAAAATGACTGTTGCCCATGGCAGACAATCAGGAAGATGCATCTGGTACAGTATTAGGAGACAGGCACACTGCACAAAGTGAGACTTTGAATAAGATGCAGAAGCCAATGATGGGTGGAGCAGTTACAGAGGGAGACCTTCACAGGATTACATGTAAAAAGAGGGGAAAAGAGAAACGGGATTGTTTTTCTTTTAGATCCAAGGTTTCTGGGTTCCTTTTGGTCTTCCCATCTCAGGGCCTACTGAAACCTCTGTGTCTGAACATGGAGAGATTTTCACAGAAATGCTGCACCTTTTAAGCAGCCTTATACTTACAGGCCTGGTACAAAGCACAGATATAGCAGAGTTTGAGAATGGCCATAGTAACCGCACAAGATACAAAGAGTTTTTAAATCCCAGTAGTCCAGTGGATAATAATGCTGGAGGCAGGTTCATGCTGTAATTTGTATTCAAAGCCTGAAGAGAGACCCACATTAAAGAGAGACTATTTCTAGCACCTGAAATTCAGAACAGGTCCACTATTCACAGCTGGAAGTTAACAAATACGTGTGATCTCTTATCAGTTTAATATTTGAAATGAGACACTTGAAGGTTTAATTTTCTCCAAATAATACAAAGCAATCTATGCGAGGAAGAGCAAATTGCAAAAATGAGTAAGAAGAGATTGTTCACTCTTTATTATAACTCAGGAAAGTGAGAAACACATGAAATTATTAATCACAGTAAATGAAACTAAGAACATCTGTACACAACATATAATTAAACTGTGCACTTCCTTGCCACAGGATGTTTTGGATAGAAGCAAGAATGGGCAGAAGAAGCAATTAGACAGAGTCAGTATAAAGGTCTCTCATGGCCCATTAAGCTCTGGGAAGCAAAAACAGCCTCCAGAAGACTGAACTAGTGACGGCCAGGAGATAGAGAGCACACCAGGGGAAGGAGCATGCCATGCTTATCCCATTTCTCATGCTTTTTTCCTACACACCTCTCACTGATCAGCCTCAGAGACAGGATGCTGAGCTAAATGAACCTTTGGGATGACCCCGTGTGGCTATTCTCATGAATTATCCAGGGCACAGTTTATACATGCTAGAGATGCAATTCGCATTCACGCAGAGCACCGGCTTGTGGCTCTGCAGATTCTGCTGGGTATTTACAGGCAGGATTTAAGCAGAACCTAAGTGGCTGAGTTCATGCATTCATGCCATCCCATTTCACCCTATCTGAAATTGCACACTGCCTTTGTTCGGCTGCTTTTTGGCTTGGGTGCACTTTTCTCTGCAATTAGTCAAACATCCTCCCCTGCCATATCTGCCCTGTTGTGAACAATTAGCGCTGCATAAGGGAATGCATTCCGAACCTCGGATCCCGGGGATTCCTGTCCATTTACATTGACAGTGTGCTTGCGAGGAAGGAGCTGACAGTCCTGCTGGAATTAAGTGTTAGCAGCCACAGAGGCGGCCACACACCAGCCCACAGATGGTCCAATTCTTGCTCACATTTTCAGCTTTGCCCACCTTGAGCATCTTTTTGTTTTTATACACATTATGCAAGGTACTGAGTATGTTTGAATGTCCAGAAATGCATTTCTTAATGTTTCAGCCACAAACAGGGACATTTTAATGTGCAACCCATGGGAAGAAAATAATCAGGTCATTAGTTACATACAGGACATTTTGTTCTTGCCAGAGAAGAGGGGACCAGCTGTTAGGGAGGCCAATCTGATGCAGTTCCCAGAGTGGCCAAGTTGCCTGAGTGCCAACTACACTTAAAGAAGGGACAACTTGACTTAGCAAGGGACATCAATTTGCTCTTGACAGTGGTTGTCCAAAAAAATCATGCTTTGTGGTGATGACTTTTTCTGCACATTAAAGTCTGCTCATGAGTAGCTGGTAGCTGGGTATCTTACAAACCCTTGTAGAACGACTTACTAAAAAAAAAAAAAAAAAAAAAGGAGCTGCAAGTGTCACCCTAGTCTGCCCTCATCCAGAGCTAACTTTTCTGGGGGAGGGTAAGAAGAGGTCGTTTTTTCAGTGATCAGAGCTCATGTGTTGAAAAAGCTATCAGATGCTGTCTTTTTTTAGCTTTGTAAAGCCATTTAGCTGAGTTCTGGAAGTAATTGCCTTTTAGTACTCTGGCTAATCAGATCCCTTCTTGGTTTGTCCTGGACTAATTAACTCTCATCTCTTCAAATTATTCCCAGTGCAGCTGATCACCTAAAGACCTCCCATCCCCGTGCAGCAGCTGCTGTCCATCGCTGATAAGGTGAGACATTCTTCATCATGAGCTGTCTTCCCAAGCAAAAATAGAACAAAATGCTAAGCAGTGCCAGAATAATAGTACCAAATAGCAGCCTCTTCTCTAGCTGCAAATTTTTCCTCTCTGGGGAAAGCTGCCTACAGTTCTGGATGCTGTTTTTCTATTATATGGGTTGTAACATGTTACCAGGAAACAAGACTCTGTGCACAGGGGACAGCTCAGCTTGATCAAGTGTCTTTGCCCTTCCGTGGCTGAAGATCTGTGTGTGGTAAAAGACTGCAGCCCTACAAGGGTTATAGGGTGAGGTGTGCAGCACCATTTCCCAAGGATGAACATCATTCCTGGGTTACATGTCACTGTGCTCTTCTGCACCTTCTAGACAAGGGAGTGGATGCAAACAATGGGTAAATTAGTGGAGGTTGTAAGAGGAAGACAAAGGCACATACCAATATTAAAGTTCAGGATTTGCTGCTTTGGAGACCTTTACAAATGCCAGGCACAAGAAAATATCAGTTATTTAATGCTAAAAGATAGAATGAAGTGGGATGTTCCTTGGAAAAGAGAGAGCTGAGACCCTTGAAAGAGTTTGGGTTAAACATGCTTAGGAATGCCATCCCTGGGGGTTTGTATTTATTATTTATATGAGTCTATCACCAGAAATTCCATGAAAACACTCAAAGGAGTCACAGAGAAGTTATGAAAGTCCATTGTTCAGGAAGCTTTTGCTAATCTTTCTCTCTCTGGTGTTAAAAGAGAAGATGTAACCTGTCTGTGTTATTACTTGCCCCTTAAATCCAGCCCTGAGGCTCAATGTCATGTAAGGGAAGGTGGCACCAAAACTGGCTGAAGCTGTTTGCTTGTCAAAGCAGTCCCAGGTGGTGACTCCCAGGTGATTGCTCTCTCCACCCAGATGGCCACAGAGAATCCCTTGTTATCTTCTTGCATGTTCCTTCCTGATTATTACATGTCCAGCACTCCAGTAGTCAACACTGGCATCTCCAACACTGAAATGAGACCCTATGAAAGCCTTGACACCGAACCCAAACTTTCGGAAAGGCCCTTCCTATGTGAACCACCTAAAATGCAGTTGTGAACAGCTGCTGCAGTCAGTGGTGACTGAAATCCTTCTTTGGATCCCAGCATTGCAGCATGGCCTGCAAATCTGTGCATTATTAACCTTCCAGATGGCAAGCTGAGGAGATATCCCTCGAAAGATGGAGGCACAGTGAAATTTTAATTAATGGTCAGTGACCTTTAGGAATGAGACACAGTGGTCTATGTGCTATGCAAGACATCATAGATATCCTAGGAAACTGCTGAAATTATAAAAAAACCCTTTTTATTTCTTTGAGGTGAGACATTTTTCTAATAAGATTTCAGTAGTCTAATTCAGTTTGGAAATGTTTATCTGCTTTACTCTCAAGGATTGTAACCCCTTCTCAGACCTTTAGTAGACCAAAACAAGATGATTGGAAGGTCCCCCAAAGTAGATTTATCAGTATCCAAATCCATCCTCTGGCTTTACTTCTCCTAGGACAACCATTAATCCACTAAGTGTGTCTTCTTGTGTAGGTTCAGGGGGTGCTTTGCTTCATTCTATTCCCTCACTCTATTCAAACGTGCCTCTTACTCCACATCTTCCAGATATGCCAACCACAGGGTCTGAAGTTTCTCGAGGTCAGTGATCCTTTTCTTTAGGGTTTTGCCAGTAGAAGTGTTGGGACCACCAGGAGAGCATGGAGAGTGCATCAGTGTTACTCCAAGCGCTGGGTTGCATGCCAGGTCTGGTGACCAACCTCGAAGGGAGAGGGGAGGATTTCTGCCAAGGAGCCCGATCTCACCTGCTAAGTAGCCACAAGGAGGCAGAAGCACTTTGAAGTGTTTGGCTTGCAGGGAGCTGCTTTGCTGGTGTAATCTGCCTTGCCTGTTAGCTACACCTCCCTTGAAGAGTCAGCCACACGACATTGATAGGATTAACTACATGATTCCTCTTGGCTGCAATTTTTCTGGATAAAGCAGACATAATTTGCACAGTGCCATCTAAAAACGATGCAGATTCATCTGTATGTTCAGATTACATCTAGCTACTTTGAAATCGCAGGAGGCAGTGTGAAAACTGGAGTTTGGGACTGTCACTTGATCCCTAGTGCAATAACAAGCTTGAAGAAGCTGAATGGATAAGATTTCCACTGTCATTTAGTCATACTCACCAACCTTTGCCCAGAGAGACTTGATCTGTAGTGAGGGTTGGGGGATAATTAGATTCCTGTCTGCTCAACTTCTGAATTGTTATGACTCAGCAGGACCAGTTCAGCTGATCAGTTCCCCTGATGTTAAGGGATTCAACTAAAGAAGACTCAAGCTCATTTTAGAAAGACAAAGTAAAATACATTATCACTAGGTTTTCCCACAATGAAAAGGAATTAACAAAGTGCAAGCTCCCTGTTGATATTTAATGACAGCTGTCTGCTAAGGGAGGCAGGAGCCTCCCTTGGAATGAAGGA
>VZTB01004761.1:2239699-2255219 GCA_013397245.1 Thryothorus ludovicianus
CCCCAGTTCCAACAGATAGTGATGGAATAACACACTTTTTATTTTTTTAGTTACATTTTGCGCTGTGACCCATGACACTTCCCTAGTTACCTTTATATTGCAGTGGTTGCAGTAACCAACTTTCCTGTTAAAAAAAGAAATTAATTTCATCATATTACTGTGGCATTCCCTGTTTGCTCTATTTAAATATAAAATATTTGGTTTATGCCATATAATTCAGCCATACAGATTTTGAAAATCAATAAATAGTCTGAGTACCGAGATATTCAAATTCCTATAACACAGCAGTGGGAGCAGTGATACACCCCACAAGAAACTGTAAGTTTCACTTATCTCTCTATCCAGCAAATATGCAGGGATTTCAGGGAAATCTAGAAGACCAAAATCTTGGCACTAGGGAGAATGAGAACTTCACTATTTAATGCAAACAGAATACTAAAGGTGAAGAGGGAAAATGTTACAATTTTTGATGATGCCTAATGACTCTCTCTGGATTTAAAATTTGGATATCCTGTCCAAGATGCCTAGAAAACACTTTATTCCCTTCAAGCCCAACTAGATGAGATTGTTGAGATATATATGAAGTAACCTTTTCACTCTTTGTTCTGGGATTAGCAGCAGCATATGGGGTAGTGTTTTCAGAAATTCTTTGAATAAGGCTTAGTGAATAGCTTGTGGAGAGCAGCATCCTTTTATACCTGTATGTGAATTATGATTGCTTTTTTATGTGTTTTCTGCTTCAAGCTTTATAGTGCTGCTGGATACGAAGGCTTGCAAGGTTTCAAAAAATGCTTATTTAAATCAAATGTAGAATTACATCTGTGTTTTGTTTAGTTTAAGAGCTTGGGTTGGGGGTTTTTGCTATTAAGTGTTTTAGCCAGTGGGGAGAGAGTAAAGGGAGAGATCCAGCCACTTGCTGGCTTCTCTCTCAAAATGAATGCATATCTGACTGCTTTGTAGAGGGTAATATATCCACTTTGCTGTCATAGATCAGATTCTTCAGTGACTGCAACCTAAACAAAATATAAACACAAATATTGCCACAAAAGGATGTTTTTTTCCATAGCTTTTGAACGTTCAGCATGAAACTTATAATTTCATAATTGAGTATGTTCATTTTATTCTAAGACTAGAGAACTTTCAGATTTATCTCAAGACTTTGGTATTTGTAGAAGAAAATGGGAGTGGCAATGTAATGTCAGGCCTGGTATCTTTCAAGCGTGTTTCTCTGTTGTTTTCTTCAGAAACTGGTGGATCATTTCTATGAAAATAAGCAGGTAATCATTCCTAACACAGCTTTCCTTTTCATCAGAGTCAAACTTTATAGAGAGCAAGAAATTTATGCAAGACATAGGCATAAACACTATAATGTGATTTGGTTTTAGCAGATTTCCTCCTTTTGCAGTTAGAATGGGGCTGAAGTTTATTTCTCCTACAAAGACTGTAGACTGTCAAGTATTTCTTCTGTTGTGCATAAAAAAACCTTTCATTTTACTGGTGTCAATGCACAGCCTTTAACTTTCCAATCTATAATTCTAGGCAATTGAGCATGGTGTGAAGCACTTTACATGGAAATGCTCACTCGGGGATTCTCTGAGCATGCAGCAGACTCTCAGACTTCCTTGGTGCCTGCAATGCCAATGTCCATCACGACTGTGCTTTTCACAGTTGGAGTTCTTCCCTCAGATCCGTGAAAAGGTTAACCATCATCGCAGGAAAGTAACAGGAAATTAATTATTGCAGTCTCTGATAAACAAACCTGGCAGGAAACTTTCAGGGAGCTGGCAGGACCAGTCTAAACACCAAGAGAATTCAGCCAGGGGAGACTTAGTCTCAGGGCGTTAAGCAGTTCAGCTTCTCAGAGTGCAGAAACTCTTCTGTTTTAGAATTATTGACGTCAATTGCGCCTGAACACCAAGTAATAAGATCTTGAAATGACTCCAGAATGATTATCACAGATGGATATGTCATGTAACAGCCAGAGGTGATAAAGATATTGCAGAGGCTGAAAAGAAAGTGGCTCAGATCAGAAGTCCTAGGATGCTCATTTGCTCTGCTACTAGAAAAAACAGAAGCCACTTTGCATTTCTCCTTTTCCAACGCCATCCAAAATGTTGCTTGATCAGAGTTGAAGTGAAAGTAGTGCTGATACAAGTTAGAAGCACTTTGGATGATGGTTAGGAAAAATGTTAGGGCTATGAACATCTTTTCCTAAAAGATCGGAAGTAGAATCCCAACTCAGCAGCCACTAAAACCTTAAATGAAGGTATCACTCAATAGTTTTAACAGTACAGTGCAAGAATGACAATGATGAGATAAGAGGCAGATATGGGTGACAGTCTAGGAACTAAATCTACTCTAATCTACTTGAGTGTAAATCCACTTACTTCAGCTGCATAGCTCCTGGGACTGATTCCAGGGTAAGAAAACAGAATTTCACCCCACTGTACTCTTTTGTTGTGTCTTTTTCTTTACAATTTTTTACCTTGTAGTCACAGCAGATAAGGTGAAACTGTAAATTGTATATTCTCAGAATTGTATATTCCCAAGGACTTTTCTGTTTGTAAAGCTGGAATGTGATCAAGCGTAGGAGGTACAGTCGAGATAACCTGTGCCAGTACAAACAAGAGCAAACAGAGTGCTGAAAGATTTCAATAATGATCCTCTAACTGTTGGGGCCAAAGGCAAATCCCCATGAATTACAAAGGGCTTGTGATCTTGTTTCCAGCAGGTGCCTAAAGAGGTTGTGCCAATCCTGCCTTTGCTTGGATAGCAGTGAGAATAAACAGACTTGTGAAGGGACCAGGAAAAGAAAGCCTCTTTCTACCAGGATTATTAAACAGTTCCTCCTCCTTTTGTGCATGCTGGTTTTAGGTGTAGAATCAACACACTGCAGGTTTTGTGTGGCCCCAGAAGCAATGGCTGCGATGTTTGCAGCTCTGCCACAGCCAAGGGCTGCCGAAGGGAGCAGAGTTGGGATGCCTGGGATGGGAAGAGGACACGGATGCAACATCAGTGCCCCTCCTCAAAGAACAATTTGTCAGATAATTGTAATCATGCTTCGGGAGGTAATCTGAATAGCCCATAAATTCTTATGAATCAAATTGCCTTAGTCAGCACTGCAGCTTGTTAGCATTAAATTACCGTGGTAGATAATCCAGAAGGTAAAACCTCTAAATCTTTTGAAAGGTTTGTTCTTCTGACTAGTAATTTAACAATCTTGTAAGAAGCCAAGATATAAGAGCTTTCTGGCAGAGAAATAGAGAAGAGGCAATGAAAAAAGTGTCATGTACTCATCTGAATCAAATGTAGTGCCTAACTTACATTTCTAATGAATTATGAAAGGTGAGATGATTTCTTTCATTTTCCTTTAAACTAAACTGAGATCAGACATTGTGATTAAATCTGTGTTGAGCCTTGCTCCCGTGCATGCATTTTTGTGCGTGTGTGTGTGAGAGATTTTTTTGCAGGATAAAATATATATAAAATCAGGATTTTAATGTTCTGCATGTGCTTTGTTGCATTTATTTTCTGTATCCTGTCCATGCTTATGGAGATGACAGAATGATTATCAGTATTTGATGAATGTCTTCATTTCAGTGCTCCCTTACATATCTCTTGGGCTTTGCTCTGTTTGGGTTTCCCACTGTTTTTGCAAATCATAACCTAAAAGCTTGAGACAAAGTCCAAAGAGATAAATAAGTGTATTTCTTTGGCCTTGAATGACTGAAGAAGCAGACAACATGCTAACTCAGTACAGAGGCTGGGTCAGGCTGCTTTTAGTTTTGCTTTTCCTATGCTGATATTTTTCCTCTGGGAACTCTGTAAATGTTGCCTAGAAACACCTGTGCCTCAGAAACATCTGAAGCACAGCAAAATAGCCATAGAATCAGGTATGTGGAAAAGCCCATCTGTTCCCACCAAACTAAATTTGAGGAGACAATTGCCACGTATTTGTACTAATCTAAACTCTGTTTGACCATTTTTTTTCCTCAAAGGTGTTTAACTATGTCTTGCATCACCCCTAAATTTACCAGCCAACCTTAAAAATTTAATAAGTGCAGTGCATTAATATAATATTCTGCTCCTTCCTGAATAGGTATAAGTAAAGGTTTTAATTACTAAAATTATGCAGTTACAAAAATGATTTAATGAAATTATTCTTCCCATTTACATTCAGGGACTGTCTGCATGATGAGGTGTGGTAAATGGCACTGAACTGTGATGGAATAATTCCCAGTGCTGTGACTCTACCTGAGGACTGAGCACCTCAGTGGTTTCAGCTCCCAGAAAAATCAAACCACGGGGAAGTGCTCTGAGTGCATGGTAAGGAGGGCTGAACATAATGCATGGCTTTTGAAATCACTCTCCTTTCAGTTTTATTGATGGACTTCAGGTCTTAGCATGGATTAAATGACTTCACGGTCATAATCCAAAGGGAAATGTCTCTGCTTTCAGTGAAGTCCTTGCTGTAATATCTTTAGCCATGACTGGTGCAGAATGTGTGCCTTGCAGGAGAAGGGTTCTGGATGATGCCTTAATTAATGTGCATCCTCTCTAATCTGCAATGATGTCTGTTTATTTCAAAACTAATTACTTCATTATGCTTTCCTCTGCTAAAAAATCTTTGGTGCCTGAATGAGACTGCAAACTCTTTGGGGCAAAGACCACATATAATGAGATAACGTTATGTTTGCTAAATAATGTAAAAGGAAGGAAGCTTCTGAATAAAATATATGCTGAAGTTTTGTAACTCTGGTTACAGGTAAAATTTCACAATTTATCCTGCATTTGCAGTCATAAATAATCCTCTTCCTCAGATTTATAAATAAATCATCAGCTGAAATACAATCTGCTACCCAAACAGTCTCAAATGTTACAAAAATAATTTCTGACTTGACTATGATGGACTGAACAAGAACTCCTGGATTCAAATCAGTTACAACAAAATTTTAGTCCCTCTTTTCTTCATAATCTTTATGTAAGGAAAGAGCTGCAATATCCTTCAAAACTACTCCAAAGGAATTTTTTTCCTAAGGGTTACAAGTGTAACTTTCTAATCTTGAACACCCATCCCAAACAAATCTAGTCTGGACCCTTCTGTTACAGGTAAAGCTGAGTGGTCAGCCCTGGTAATCACCACCTGCCTGTATTTACAATGGGCAAAAAGAAAACAGACTTTGACACAGTTTTAGTGTTTCAGAAGGACCAGTTTCCCACAGATGAAGAGAGTGATAGTGAGAAAAAAACTCAGATGGAGCAAATGTGGTGGAGAACTGTGATCTCTTTCAAGAAGAGCTCATTAAACAGCCAAAAAGCTGTGATTCCATTGCCAAGAAAGATGACAGCATTGTCTGAAAGCCAGATTCTGGGAAAAAAAAAAAAAAAGGAAGTAGTAATTAGGAATAAGCAGTGATATACAATCAATAAATAAGGGCAACATATAATGATCAATTATAGATGAGAATTTATGAAGTGTGGGGAAAGGACAAAAGGACATAACAGCAAAATCTCTCAGTTCCTTTCAGACTGGGCACAAGACAATTTGGGCTTTTCTTTAGGGGCAGAACAGCCCAGCATCAGGGCTTCTGTCTGCCCTCATCAGCATGGAGAAATCCCTTTGAAAAAAGGGCTAAGAACTCAATGGTGAAACCAAGCCTGAAGTTCGGAGCTCCAAAGAAGAGAAGGAACCACCTCTCAAGAGAGGAGGAATGCCTGTTTCTTCCTGCCCTTTCTTGTCAGGACTGAGCAAAGCCTTTTCCACCCCAACACAGGCTTCTCCCTCCCTGCACAGGAGCTCAGCAGAGCCAAGCTGCTGGCAGGGGCTGGCAAAAGTGGGGACTCAAATCCCTCCTCTCCTTGCTGCTCCCAATGCAGGAGTGAGCTCAGGCAAGGGCTTCTGTGCCCAGCAGTGCTTCTCCTTTAGTGCCACCGCAGTGCTGAGCACAGAGGTGGCCTGAGCAGGTCCAGGTCACACGGGCCACCAGCTCAGGCATGCCGCTGTCACAGAACAGAATCACAGAACCATGGAATGATCATCTAGACCATCTAGGTGTCCTGTCCCTGCCCAGCCTTCTCCGTGCCAGGTGGCCCTGGAGCTGCACAAAGAAGATCCTTTTTAATACTCTCAGTGTGAGAAATTAGAAGACCTCGCTCTTACCTTAAAGAATCTTGTGAAGTGCTTCAAATGTGCTCTTGAGGTATTTTCATGAGAAAAAGTACAGTTATGAAGAGACTCCAAAGGAGGGTAAGGGGAAATCTAAGTGAAAAAAAAAACTCTGAGAAATCATTGTTTGTGAGCTGAAGCTGACAAATTCAATTTGGATAGCTGGAAATCTTACTTTCACACGGAAAGCAACCGAGTGTTTGAACAAACTAACACAGGTAAACTGGATGTCCTGGAAACTTTGGTTTAACCAGACGAGCTTCAGCATACAAAATATATTGGGGCAACTGAGAGAAACAGAGAGGTCAGGGGCACATGGAAGTTCTGAGCTAATGAAGTTGTAATTACCATTTGATTCTGAAAACCTGGCATGTGAAGTTCTTGCCATCTCACCATCACACATTGTCTCATCCATGTATTTAATACCTGATGCTTTATGGCACCAAAAATGTATTGGCATTGTTATACCAAAAAAAGTTAGTTTATGTTTCAGTTTGTGTTTTACACTTTAAACAAAACAATAATGTATAAATAATATAGCCTTAACACCTAAGTACAAAGAAGGGCAAAGATATAAATGGCACTAAATTTCATAAAAAGGAATAATTAATATTATGACAATTTATCTGTTGAGGAAGACTAAACCTGGCTGGATTTGCTTTTCATTAGCAAGCATGAAGAATTAGATGACTCCCATGAGGATCTAAATACCTGAAAGTCATCTTATGCATGACAAAAAAGGCAGAATTCCTTTCTCTGTACAGCTGGGCTGGGTTTCAGCCATTGTTCTGGGGAGCTGTTGTCCCTGGAGGATGCAGCAGACCTTGTGCAGAAAAGGCAGGGACATGAAGAAAAGAGGAAAGCAGCAGCATTTCAGAGATCTTTCCAATCCATGCTGTTGCCACTTGCAACACAGTGTCCCTGGCAGGCTGCTGCCCTCTCCTCCAGACCATGTAGGGTTTGGTCTCACTCCCACATTTTCTGTTCCCAAGCAGATTATCACAGGGTAACTCACCCCAGTTTCAGCTATTTCCTTTTTCCTCACCCTCTTCTCCCACCTTCTGTTGCTCCTCACCCACAGCTTTGCCTCTGTGGACCAGAGAGGGCAGGGACAGACACCAAAGTCACAACCTTCAGGGATGGCTGGACTTCTCCTGACCTTCTTGCACCCCTCCTTTTAAGAACTGCTGATAGCATTTTTAAATTTTTGTCTGTCTGAGGTTTTGTTTTGAGTTTCTTTTGCTAAGAGAGAATAGCTAATCGAACCTAATCTAGTTTAGTCTTCAATTCAAGCTAATCCTCTTGTTGCTATGAATTTCAGGGTGGCAACAGCAAGCAGGAATGGTGATCATGTATTTTCCAGACAGCTTTAGATTTGTTATTATCTCACCTGATAAGAACAGATATTAAACTACAAAAATGCATCAGCAAAACAGAAGTAAAGGATCATATACAGGGAGAAACCTGACCAAACCTGAACTGTTGCCTGTTATGAGAGCCAGATGAACAGCTGATACAATTGGCACAACTCAGTGGTAATGTGGCTACAGCAGAAGAGAGTTATTTTTGTGTCTGTGTGAAAAAGGTAGAAAATAAACATGGAAATTAAAGACGAGAAAAGCTCACATCCAAATCTCTGCATCTTCAAGATCTGCTCATATCAAATTCTGTCTAGGATCTTTCTTTCTGCTCCCTTTCTTCTGGCTGCATTAATCCACACTGTATGGCTGTTGCTTCACATCGTGGACTTTTGGAACAGTTTTGGAGCCCAATACTGTGGTTTTTAGTATGTGCATCAGAACAGATGCCAGAGGAAGTTCCAAAAATTCTAGTGTAACACTGATATTCTCTTGAAGCTTTTCCATGGTTTTGCTATGAAATGAAGTTAATGCAAATTGCTGTATGCCTACCAAGAAATATAAAAAATGCGTAGCCATGGAATACATAAGATGCATGTAAATGAATTCTTAATTCTCTGAATTCATATTTGACCATATGTTATGAAGCTAAGGTTTTGCATGGCATTTAGCTAGGACTCAATATAAAAAAATCTCAACATCTTAAGAAGTCATTATGCATCGCTATAAAATTGTGACATTTTAACCTTTTCTGCTATTCTACCTTTAGGATTGCAAAGGTACAGATACTTGCACTGGAAGGGTTCTCAAGCAGCTGTTCTATTTTCATCATAGCTTTTCAAAGAATATATTTGAACACATCTGCTTCAGCTCTCTCATTCTATTCTCTCATGAGGACTTTCCTGTGATTCCTTATTCTTCTTTCCTTGTGTCCTCAAGGAATACATAAAGCTGCTCTCCATGCAAGAAAAAAGGTAGTGCACAATTTCTTACTTTTCTACATCTCTTAGTTAAATGCTTCTAGGCAAATACACTCTGTCTACACCAACTCTGCAGAGACATAAGATGCAAGGGCCAGAATCCAAGGGGATAAGATGCAAGGGGCTGTGGAGGCCGATTTCTTCTGCACCTGAGTGGAAAGCTCAGCTTCTCTGTTTGGACAGAGGAAGGCACATCCCTTCTGGTTTGAAAGGCATTTTGCTTATCAAAAGCATTGTGAAAGCATCTATGAATCCAGCACACAGAGGTACAACCCTACCAAATAAGCCACAAGATCCCTGCCACCGGGACTGAGCCTGAAACACAACCACAAACTCCTGGGAATTTTTGCTAAGAGAGAGTGAAGTGCCTTTGACTTAAACTGCAGCTGAGCTGGGGTCTGGAGGCTGCGATTTTGAACGTAGGTACCTTTTGGGGGGAGCTGAGTCTGAAGGACTTCCTTGTAGCTGTATGTTCAGGCAGTGATGGGAAGGAATTTGTGTCTCACTGTCCCTGTGCAGTTCCCTGTGCCAGGGGCTGTGCTGCCCACCCCAAAGGCACCATGGCACTCAGGTCTGCTTCTGCCAGACTGATGAAAAGGTCAGAAAGTGGGATTTGGGAACTTTTCCAGGAGGTAAATGGATGGGGCTGAGTACCTTAATTTAAACAGACCAGTGAGTAATGAACTTGTAAGCTGGAGGTGAAAGACACCGGGGTCCTCTTATGCAGAACTTTGGGTGTCATAATGCAAAGGGAATGGACTGTGCCAAGTGTGCTCTGGGCATAGGGAAATTCATCAGGAGTTTATACTTAAGGGTGATGAATACCATTCAGGGCTTAGAATGGTGTTGCAAATCAAACACTACATATTGCATTTTGTATTTTCGAGCCTCTTCTGGTCTGGGGGGATGAAATGGAAAGCACTCATAACCGATTTAAATTGTTTCAGCTCCTGGAATGATTTCATTTTACATTCTTCTGCTGGAAATTACTGTTTACTGGAAAGCAAGGGGCAAACGTAGTCACAGGACTAGTGGCAAGTTCAAATTGGCTGTATTCAGAGGAATACAAAAATCTCCATGTGTTCAGCTGAAGAATTGTCCTCCCAGTAAGTGTGATTTGGTCCAGTTCTCCAATTAGCCAGGTATAATTTATTTCTGTGATTTCCTCTAAACTATGGTGATGGAAATAAAAATAAAGCGTGGTTTTCTGTTAAGTAGAACTTTTCATTAGTTATGTAGGTCAGTAGGAAACAAAAAAGTAGTTCAAACTCCATCCTTCCTACACTGCCAGTTTTTCTAATGAAATGTAATTAGCACTAATTGGTAAAACCACACTGATGGCTGGTTATTAATGTTTGTGTATTGGTCCCAGATGTGAATTTACGGCTGTCAGTACTAATGGCTCAGTGAAGGAAAAAGAATTCTCCTTTCATATTCCTGTCATTATCTTCAGGGTGGCCCCTGCTCCCTTCAAACAAAAGTGATTATGTTTAGGGAAGAGAAAGGTTCTTCTTAAATCCTGACTTTGTGAGAAAATGAATGCCTTCAGCTTTCCTTTGAATTTGGTAGGATTTGAAAGGAGCCAGCACTATTTAGCATATGCAGAATCAGGACTCTACAATTTCAGGGCTGCTTTTCTTGAGCCATCCTAACTGTTAATCGTTCAGAATTCATCAAAATAATTATCCTCCTAATGGCTTACCTGTTTTTGAAAGCACAATTATGAGGGAAGCCTCTCTTATAAGCAATTACCTTAAAGAATAATTGCTTTCCTGCAATCCCTGCAATTACTGTGTGTCCAGCCATCACCCTCTTCAGGCTGAGGCAGGTGAGAGAGCTGGCCTTTCTAGACATGCATGGAGGGAAATGATGAAATCAAGGTTTCCAGTGCAAATCTCCCCAGAGATGTGTAGGGGGTCAGTCTTCTGCAGAATCAAGTGAAGGCAATGTCATGGTGAAGAGGAGGGTCTCCAGGAGTACCCTCTGGGGGACCAGAGCCCACTTGGGAATAGATTGGAAAGCACTCAGAAACCCATTAATTCCTGGATATTAACAGTCAGACATCACCACTGACATCTAAGAAGAGAAAACCTTTCTTTGCAAAGCATCTATTTATTCTTACATGGTTTAATAATGGGCACCTCCCATGGGTTACCCATGAGCACCTTATTTTTGTGAAATATTAGCTCATTAATATTTCTAAGTGCAAAGGGAAATACGGCATACTCCAGATATGAAGGAAGTGACTGAATGCCTTATCTCATATATAAAGGAGTTAAAAAAAAAGAATTTTTACTTGAAAATGCTTGAAAGCTTGAGCCTGTTAAGAGTACAAGTAATACAGCATATCTCAGGCTATTATCTTTCATAAAGACACAACAAGGTCATTATGAATCTTAGCCCTGAATGGTTTTATGCCTTCCAAGGCATTCAGAACTCCTTTTAGCAACTCCCTGCATTTTGTTAGTTGATGCTTGAGCTCTTTTTCTTAATCTTGTGTGCAGAATTGTGTTTACACCAATAAATACCTGTGAGCTAGAGGCAACAGCTCTTCCTTGTGGCCAATGAAATGGGAAGCTGGTCTGTGGCCAGGAGGTCTGGAGGATGTTTTGCAACAATATGTACTCACAGTCTGGATTGATGTTCTGCAGCCAAATCTCAATGCCAGATATTGCCATTTTATGTTTTAAAATAATTAATTTCAGACTTCTGTGTTAAGCTGCCCTTTTCCCCATGGACTGACCACTCCTTTACTCATTCAATTGCCACTAACATGCCCTGAGGTCTTTTTTTTCACAGTCTCACACTGACACAGATAAATTCTCTCTTTACCCTCAGCTACAAACCTCCCCACTTCTTTTTCACCCTTTCTGGAGTCCAATTTAAGGATGAAACTTCCCTACCCAACAGCTGCATCATCAGAACAATTGACCTTGTTTGAAACATGGAGAAGGCATATCTTAATGCGACAATTAAAGCCCCCAAACACTTCATCCAATATCCAATATTTTGGGTTTTATTTTGCTAGCAAATTAAAGATGCCCATGGCCATTCATGCATGCGCTGAGACCAACCAGAGCGTTAGATGCCCAAAAAATTGGACCTCAAAGCCTCCTTTCCAGCTGACTCCTACCACAGTGTCCTGGTTTTGCCTGGGACAGAGCTGAATTTCTTCTTAGTGGATGGTAAGTGCTGTGTTTTGGGTTCACCATGTGTTGACAACACACTGATGTTTCAGTTGTTGCTTAGAAGTGCTTACTCTAAATCAAGACTTTTCTCTTTCCCATCCAGCGAGGAGCTGCACGAGAAGCCATGAGGGAGCACAGCCAGGACAGCTGAGCTGAACTGGCCAAAGGGATATTCCACACCATAAAGAGTCATGCTCAGGACATAAACTGGGGGGAATTGGCCAGAAGGGACTAATCATTGCTGGGCATCAGTCAGAGGGTGGTGAGCAACTGTGTTGTGCATCACTTGTTTCTCTTGGGGCTCATTCCTCTCTATCTCTCCGTTCGTCCTTCTCATTATTATCATCAGTATTCTTACTATATTTTACTTTGTTTCAATTATTAAACTGTTCTGATCTCAATCCATGAGTTTCTTCTCCTTTTCTCCCCAATTCTCCTCCTCTTCCTGTCAGGATGGTGAAGGACTGGGTGAGCTTATTCATTCTCTAGCTCTCTTTTTTTTTTTTTTTTTTTTTTTTTTTTTGAGTGAATAAATTTGTTCCCTTTGAAACAGTACCTGTCAGCATTCTGGAAATAATTTAGTCCAGACACCTTCCCAATGAGCAGTGTGAATGAGACTACAGCAGATTTGGCTGCTCCTGTCCCACTTTTGTCCTGGTTTTTGAGCATTCTGAAATACTTTCATGTGCCATGGCAGCAGCTGTGCAACACAGGTTCATGTTGCAAGGGCACCATTTGGACTGGTGATGCCACAGGCTCTCTGCTGTGGATGCTTTGGAAGATAGTCCCTACTTCTTGACACAGAGAAAATTATTATATTGTACCCAGGACTCAGGGCCAAATGCTGTGTGTAGGTGGGCATGGCCTTCATATTCTAGTCCTGGGCAGAGTCAACATTGCTGCTCTAGTTACTTGGCTTGGAGTGAGGGGCCACTTTTTGGGTTGGATGCATTTAACTGAATTTTCCAATCTAGCTTTTTATCCAGTACAGACCACAGAATAAGATAATCAACTAAAAGAGGGCACATGAGAAGATAAAAATAAGAGAATGAAGCAGATGAATACTTATGGCAAGACAAAACTAAAATCCTGCAACTACAGGAGTTATACACATAATTGTTTATTCATGAAGGTGATTACAAAACCCCAGGAGAAGATGAGCTGTAAGCCCACAGCCAGCCAGAATCTGGCTGGGATGCCCACCCTGCACTTGCTAGAAGAAGCCAGGAGCTGACTGTGTGCACCAGCTGGAGCAGAGATGAAGCCTCTCCCTCCAAGGAGAGCAAAGCTGGCCAGGAACACCTCTCACCACATGGCAGCACCCACAACCTGCCACAAGGAAGACGTGATCTCCCCCCGCTCTCACCACCACCTCCACATTCCTGGGCCCAAACAACAGGAACCTGAGTCTGGAGGGTGCAGATGAGCACTGACACTTTTCATCTTCATTCTGAGGGGTGGCATTTTTAGCTGCAGAAGCAGTTCAGGGAGATGGAAGCAGCTTTGTGAGTACATATGAAGCAAAAAA
Organism: Thryothorus ludovicianus; assembly: GCA_013397245.1. NCBI lineage: Eukaryota > Metazoa > Chordata > Aves > Passeriformes > Certhiidae > Thryothorus > Thryothorus ludovicianus. The sequence continues at coordinate 2,252,920 of VZTB01004761.1, forward strand.
AGAAGTCACATAATCTGTTGGACTTGTTTCCAGCCCGTCTGCACCAGCACCAAGGAGGCTTTATCCCCACTGGAGGCAATTCAGGGTTGGTCCCCATGGGTTTGAGGCTCATCTGTAACTTGCTTAAAGAAAATAGTGGAGGGGCAGCCAAGTGTAGGAAGGCACAGAAATCATGACATCTGGGTGGGATAACCAGGCGACAAATCCTCCTCTGTTTTGCAGTCTGTGCTATGTATCAGCAGCTCAGAGCTTCAGGTCCAGCCTGCTGATCACTGCTCTGGCCCCACTTGAGCTCAGGAGGATGCACTAGAATTGATTACAGATGTCAGATTTGGTCACAGAGCGGTTGTAGCCCTTCAGGCAATCCATCCATCCCTTCCAGAAACAAAGTCCAAGCCAAAGCCAAGCAGCTCCTTCCCCTCTGCCTCTCTGTGGTTGGGGTTGCCTCAGGCTTTATCCCTCTCCACCTTTTGCTGCTCCTCACTCAGTTAACGCTTTCCTGGGCTGCAGGAGCCCTTCCCTGCTCTTGGCTAACACGGATTCCTGTTAAACTCCTTCAGCCACCCCCTCCCCCCTCCCAGCCCCTGTAGCCACTGCCACCACTTGCACATGCATGCCCTGCCCAGCAAGAGGTGGATTTTTACAGTTCATTTATATTTTGAAGAAGAGATGCTACACAAGAACACCTTGAACTCCTGGTGCTGTTCGGAGCAATGGTGCTCCCACGCACGTGGGGTGGCTAACACGTGGCAGGAGCACTCAGTTGTCCTTCCTCAGACTGAATGGTGTCAGAGGTGCAGCTGCACACGTGGGGATAGGAGTAAATGGCAGAAACGAGAGTTAAGTAGTGCCTACCAACACTGACAGACATTAGTTCATTTGCCTCTTCCTCCTCAGAAGTATCTGGGTGCTCCATCCACACAGAAGGTAGACTTGCATCCCACACTTTGCATTTTAATTGACAGACGAATACCGTCAGATTGCTCGGGACATTTGCTATTTTGATTTCAAAAATGAAAGCTACGAAACCAGTAACATAATGATCCTCTTCTTACAGATAATAGCAATTGCTGCATTATTATTTTGTCCTGCCACTAGTAGTAGTCGATGGCTTATTGCCTCTGAAGAATATCTCTAGCATGTAACTGTGCCTGTGCTGTATTTGCACGGCTTGTGAGGGTTATTACTGATCTGAACTCCCTCTCTGGGCTGGTGGGGACATGAAAATGGACCCGATCAGAAAATGATGCTTAGTGAAAATGCTCTACAGTTTCCAAATTTTCCTGTTTAAAAGGAGCAGCAAAGGTGCTTCAGAGATAATACAGTCTCTTAGCTGAAAATTGGCCACATACTTCCCCATTCTTAGCAGAATACCTGCATTTCACCGTGAGATGCCCATTTTCTCCAGGGGAGATAAAGAACTACGCTTCTTACTCTGGCCTTTCAACTGATACATGATTTGAGCTAAAATCTCCCCTGAGGAGCCTTAAGTTTTAACTTAGAGGAGACAGCATCAGGTAGCTGAGACACTTGAAAAGGACTTCAACTTTACCAGTATTTATTATTAACTTAAAAGCATCAGGATGTTCTGTGTCCACATGCTGTTAGTATCATCCCAGGTACCTTTGGGTCTATATTTGTGCTGAGAATAGGTGTGTTTCATTCCAAGCGTGTCTTCCCTTGTCCCTGGTTTTGTTCCCCTTGCTGTGTCCCAGGAGCGTGCCAAACACCTTAATCTGCTTAGCAGAGTCCTCTTCAGCTGGAGGACACCCTCTGCTACCTCTGAGCAACGAAAGGGAGGCAATGCCCAGCTGTGGGCAAAGGGGCGATGCCCCTGTCGGCACCCTGGCAATGGCACCAGGAAACACGGAGCTACCCCAGCTGCTGGAGCCACGAGACCGTGTCTCCAATTCAGAGATTCGCGGCTGTGAATTTCACAGGTTCACTGAATATAGCTGGACGCTGATTCCTAACAGCAAATTGCCCCAGCAGGCAGGCCCAGGCGTCCTGCCTTTCCCCGATGGCAGCTGCTGGGTAAGAGTGCTCAGGAATACGCCTTCCCACTCCCCAAAACTATGAAAGATGCAGCACCGCCACCAGCGCCGCTAAACTGTGTCTCGTATCCAGCGTTCAGCCTACGTGACGAAGCACAGGGCACTCCAAAGATGCTCCGTCAGAGCTGCGCAACGCGAACCCCCGTCTGAGGTGAAAACGGGCAGAAACTACCGGGAGCGAAGCCCTGACTTCGCCTTCCCCTACTCCCGGCAGCGCTGGCTCGCCCCCGGCGCGGGGCAGGGCCG
>VZTB01004761.1:2255801-2326328 GCA_013397245.1 Thryothorus ludovicianus
TTCCCCCCCTGCGCCCCCCACCCGCTCCCGTGCCCGCCGCGGGGGCGCGCAGCCTTTGGCGCCCTGCGTGGGGACCCCCGGCAGGAGGGAGCCTCACCCCCGCCCGGCTAGGGAGCAGTGGCCCTCTCTAAGTACAGCTTCATCTGGAAACAGCGTAATTTTTTGAATTTAAAGAAAAAAAAAAAAAAAAGCCTTGCCCCGCCGCGGTTCGCTCAGACGTCTCTTGTATGACTCTTAGTGCGAAATCCCCGTGCAGCTGGGGAAAGCAGGAATTTGGGGAGGAAATTGGCGATTCGGGTTTGCAAATGCAACGTCCTTCAGCACTCTCCTAGCGGAGGAGAGACCCAGCCTCATTTGGCCTTTTTAATTTTAATTACCTTTTTAACACTATCATTTAAATTATTGAGCCTGTGAGATATTTTCAGCAGGTACTTTTAATTACAAAATTGTTTTAAATTGATTCCATAATTAGACTTGGATTACTGGAAAAGTCTTAAAGTAAACTGCTTTGCTGTAAAATGAACTTAGCTGTGATAATGACAGCAGCTTCACATTCCTACTCCGGCATGGTGTTAGATATTTGTGTTGGGGGAATAAGCCATTTTATGATTGAATCTCATCACTAATGGCAGACAGAGCCCAATTTAAAAATTGCTTGGGCTCCTTCTCAGGCCAAAGACTTATGCCAGAATTTTCTAACTTGAATGCCTGAGCCCCGACAGCTCCAGTCCAGATGTGTTTTCTGTCACTGAATATGGACTTACAGGGATATGGCTGAAGAGGACTTCAAAAGGTCATCTTGTCCATCCTCCTCCTGATGTGATTCAGTCCTAGTTTTCTCTCTGGAGATGATAATGCCATTTTCCAATAGAAATCTCATGACTGCAAATGTGATTCCAGCTAAAAAAGCTTTTAAACTGTTGCAGTCACTACATATCCCTCTTTAGAAATCAATGGCTTTTTCTTTTTTTTTTTTAATTTTTACTTTATTGCAAGTGTGTAACCCTTGATTTCCTGGGCAGCTCATGTTTCAGTGTGGGGGTGCTATTCAGCCTGTCCTGTGCCTTTCTCAGGATTAGAGTTGTGCGTGCTCCTGTCCTTTTCTCACCTCCTTCTTATGGCTCCATTCATAAAAATGAAGCTGTTCTAAGGCCCCCTCCTCCCTGAGGCTCTGCATATCCCATACTTTGATTGTCAGTGCTTATTTAGCTGATTAGTGTGAGAGATTCTTCAAAATACGGTTTATATCTCCCTCAAATGGAATAGTTTTCATCACAGCCTGCAAAAAATTGTTGTGCGATGCCGATCATTATTTACACCACTGCCTTTCACCTCAGTAGTGTAACTAATTCTGTATCAAATTTCATTTGTAAGTCGTTTTAGCATCTTTCAATAATTTAGGGTTTCTTTTTGGTCCAGAGTCTAGGAAAAGGCAGTGCACTGAACGATTGTGCATGGGCAAAATCACCAGTGAAAAACATTCATTGCAGTTCTGAATATTGCTATTATTTTCCAGTGTGGTTGTGCTCAGAAGGTAAGCACTGTATAAATCCCAGCAAATGTACAGTCCTTTCATGTGGTGGAATATACAGTTGTTGGGTTTCTTTCACCCTGAGTCATTCGAGTGGTAAAAATAATGAGCTTTGTAATTAGAACAGAGGACTGTGAATTAGCATCCCTCCTATTTTAGGCTCTGTTGTATCTGTGAGCAAGCTCACTGTGCTTACGTAGCTTGCTGTGTTTGCTGTGAGGGCTCAGCTTTTGGCTCCCCAGCCTGTGACCCAGAGTTTGGGAACTTGTAAGCAGCAGTTGACCAAAGCTGTGATTTCCCGGGACCTTTGAAAATTTTCTTTCTGTGGGACTATCATTTTATGGATTTGTGTACTTAGACACAAGGCACGCAGCATTACTGACTGGTTTGGAAAATGTAGCTCCAGTCTCTTTCTATCTTCTCATTATCTGTTAAATAAGGATAATCATACTTCAGTCAGAGATTTGAAAAGAGCTTTGATGACATTTAATGAAAATACTATGGAGGTGGAAAGAATTTGTTTCAAAAGCTTTGGAAAAACAGCACTGACAATATGCTGAAATTAAAACTACCTCAAATATTAAAACATTAAAATGAATAATTTAGGGTTATTTTTTCTAGAAAGCAATCCATAGTTTACATTTTGGATCCCATTTACAGCTTCTTCCCTTCCTTGGCTGATACCAGGATTTGTCTCCTGTAATAATCCTGTCATGACTTGTGTGACTCCTTCTATTTTATATCTGACTAAGCTCTATTGATTGTCACGTTCTACCATTTCACCCCAAATCAATACTACTTATAACTCTTTTTTCTTGTCAATAACCCTACAGAGAATAACTTTGTTTATTACACTTTGACTTTCGCAGAAGTGAATCTAGTGAAAAAATTTGCTGTAGAAGTGAACTCAAATGAGCAAACCCTTCAGCTATCAATATCCCTCATTTGTCCCTGATGTGTTTAAAACTCTGCTGATACTGAGGATAAGTCTCTCTCATAGTTCAGCCTGTGGCTTTCATCTAATCATTTTTGTTTACAGAATCACAGAATCGTTTAGGTTGGAAAAGACCTTTGAGATCATCAAGCCCAAGTGTTAACCCAGCACTACCAAGCTACCACTAAACCATGTCCCCAAGTGCCACATCTACACATCTTTTAAAAACCTCCAGGGTGGCTGACCCAACCACCTCCCTGTGCAGCCGATTCCAATCCTTGACCACCCTTTGGTGAAGAATTTTTTTATTAATATCCAATCTAAACCTCCTCTGGAGCAACTTGAGGCCATTTTCTCCTGTCCTGTTGCTCGTTACCTGGGAGAGGAGACCGTCCCCCATCTGGCTACACCCTCCTTTCAGGTGCTTGTAGAGAGTGATGAGGTCTCCCCTCGGCCTTGTTTTCTCCAGACTGAGACTCCTCAGCTCCCTCAGCTGCTCCTCCTCAGAAGAGATAAAGAGACAAAGCAGGAGGAGGATGGGAAGGCTGCTATGAGGAGAAATGAAATCCATAGTGGATGGAGCTGATGACAATTTACTCTGGAGTTTTAAGGTGTTGAGTTCACCGTGAAAACTGTAGTATGGAGATAATAACTGTAACAATAAATTTTAAAATATATTTCAAATTACTTCCTCTGTATTAAAATAGTGGAGGATGGTGAAATCGAAAAGGCGAGGGAGAAAAGAAGCTGAATAAGTTTCTGTTTTTGAGGTTTGTTATGCGGTCTTGTACCCAGATGTGACTCGGGCATGTGTCTGCTGTGTTGTCATGGGTCAGTTGGGTGAACTCTGTTCTTCTGCATCGTCTTCTGCAGGGCCCAGTGGGGAGTCTCAGGCTGCAGCACACATCACCACAGGCTTGGAGAGGGCTGTGACCTTGTCCTGCCTGCTGGCCTCCAGCAGGGTCAGCCTTCTGGCTGCTTTCATGGTCTGTTTCATCTCTTCGATGTTCCGCTGCAGAAATGCACATTCCAGTTCCCCCAAAGCCTGGATGGCTCCAGTTTCTCTACACTTCTCCCAAGTTTTTATCATACTTTCTGGATTGCTGGTCATTCAGACCGTGAGTTTGCTGTCGTGGAGCTGCTTCCCTGTGGAATGTGCCTCACTGGCACTGAACAGAGCTGAGGAATATCTTGTGCCTTGGAGCTCTGCTCCTGCTCAGATATCCTGGGTTCCTTTGTTGTTGTTATAGGATGATGTTGGATTATATTCAGCTTCTGGTTCCCTGTAGCTCCAAGGGCAAAAAAATGCTTTTTTTGGCATTATAATCAATTTGTGGTGTTTCCCTGGTTGCATGTTCTGCAGGCAACATCTCTGCACATCAGAAGTGCTTTTAAGCTGGGAAGTACGTCCTGCATGATGGCAAAAAATCTGACGTGCTGTGAAACCTTCAAATATACTGAATTTTAGTGATTCCATGAAGAATAGTGATGAGCTTCTTTCTCTAAACCAAGGCTGAATTGTTACTGCTCTGTGATTGTATTGCATTTGATTGAAATTTTGGTTATGCCATGGTTATGGTAACTAACCACTGACTTTGGATGTAATGGCCATCAAAAATGCATCCCTCAGGGTTCTGGGGATGTTTTCCCTGGAATAATACAAATTTTTGATGTGTGCTGATGATGCAGGCCTGTGATAGGGCTGACTTTTTGGTAACCTGCAGTTGTTTCTGGCAAGAAAAGCAAGCCAGAGGTTTGCCATAATTGCCTTACATGTGATTTTGGGATTACAAAGAAGATATTCTGAGAACTCCAAATGTTTTCTCATACTCTCTCACTAAGTCTGCAGTTAATGTGTTTTACTGTCTCCCTCTCAGTGCATCTGCTTTGCTTGTCAAGCAAAATAGACATTTCAGCCTCGAGTTCCCTGTACATCTGATGAAACCATCAGTTATTTTGTAGGTTTGTTTTCAACCTCCAGCTTATTGGAGAAGCTCAGTGTTTTTGAAGGAAAAGCTTTTTCCCACTGTGACAGGATCTCAGTTCCAGCTGTACCTCGTGCAAGCTCAGTTCTCAGCAGTTAGGTGCCATTCCAGTGCTGTTCTGATTGCAAGTGGCAAGGCCAGCAACAGCAGAGGATGGCAGTCCATCATTTGTCTTAGTGGCACATCCATTTGCCTACAGCCTTGAGAGAGGTGGGCATATTTGATAGATTAATCTCAAATGAGGTTCTTAGCCCTCTGCAAGAAGGAGCATTATCACTGATGTGCTGTGCCATTTGAGGCTAACTTTTGCTTCTCTGCTTTGCTCCCTTACTCCCAGGATTGCAATAGAGTGTCTTTGATCTTTATATTAGGGATGATTACAACTTTAGGAGACTTAATTAGTTATGCTTTGCTTGATTTTCTCATCTGTAAAGTAGATAAGCGATGTATTTTGTGGGCGTGTTATGAGGGAGTTTGTGAACCTCCCAATGAAAATGTAGCTGGAATGAGAAATAGGAATTCTAGCAAAGTATAAACTGAGCTTTATCAGAGTAGAAAGTTCTTTACTATTCATGATTTTTGTTCTGGCTGTTTGTGGGGTTTAATAATTAAATATTCATACCAGAATTAGGAAAATGCTATCTTTTTTAACTTTTACAGATTCTTATAATTCTTTTTTTCTACAGCATTGATCATGTACTCAACTTTTTTTTTCAAGTATTGTCTCTGATTGCAATTAATTTATTTTCATAACAAAGTACTTATTATTAGAAGTAGGAAACCTTGCACTTGTACTGTGCATTTTCATGAGGTTTTAGTTAGGAAAAGGACAACAAAGTGTGGCCTGAATTAATATTTGCTGTGTGCCAGTGCAAATATGATTGAAGGCTGGACTACACTAACTGGTGAGCATTGCTTAGTCAGAAAATGAGCTCGAGGGATAAAGTGGTGTAGTGTGTACAATTTGATTCGCTAAGTGGAAAAATTTGCTTTGCTAACATAGGAAGAGACTGAAGGTACAAGGATCCTACCAAATTCAGCAATTTAACTGTGAAACTGGCAATCTCCTCACTTGGTTTTATGTCTCCTCAGCTACTCACTCTGAGGTGTCACAAACAGAGCATTATGAAACCAGTTGTGGTCTGTACATGCATTAATTCTCACAGTGATGTGGTTTATAACAGCAGTTTTTGGTGTCCACACTCACCTACCTAACCCTGTTACCCCATTGCTTCTGTTGACACCAAGATTGGCCTCCTGCTTTTCAGAGGGGGCCCCCAATGGCTTTTCCTGAACAGCCAGGCTGCTGAAGTGATTTATCTGGGTTGGGATGTTTCTTTCTCCTTGTACTGGAAGTGGTTGGTGGTGCCATCTGTGCTCACTGAGGTCCTGTGGGGCAAATGTGTTTCCACATTTGTGACCCTTGAATCTTTTAAATCGAGTAGTGTCCATCCTGGGTTGCTCTTCTGCTTGTTGTTAAGGGATTGTACCAAGCTTTTTAAGCTACAGATGTTCCAGAATTTATCAGGAATTAATTTATATTAATTAATTTTGTCAGTATGACCAACTTCAGAAAGAAGTACAGGGGCTTTTCTGCCAGCACCCCCTACTTACTTTTCATGAACATATCTCATTAAACCCATAATTTGACAAATATTCTTGCTTGTGGTAGCTTAATAGTAACAACAGTAATAAAAATGTGACTTTCTTTTCATATAGCTCTTTTCATCCATGGAGTTTAAAGCACTTTATAAAGGAACATAAGTTTTATTATGCTCCTTTGTAGATGGAGAAATGACTGTAGAAAGATTAAATGTCTTGAAGACACATTTCACGTAAGAAACAGATGTTGCCATATACAGAGAAGAGATCCTTTGGATCTTCATCCGTCGCTTTCTTCTGTAAATAGAATTTAGGGAAATTCCTAATCCACATTTTTCTAATATGGACTCTATAATAGGATTTTTTGGCTGTGACTGTCTTCTAATTGAGATGAGCAGCTGATTTCCTATTCACTTAAATTGCTACTTAAGCAAATCACAGAGAGTTTTTCCACTGTGGTTTATTTGCCTGACTTCTTTATGTCTGAGATAGCACATGGCATTTTTCCAGACACCAAAACCAACTTCAGAATAGCAACAAAAAAAAGTGTTATGAGTTAGGGTAGAGCCCTGAAAAATGGTATTATGGAGGTTTCTCATGGTGTAAAGCCCATATTAACGGGAAGGGTATTTCTGCCTTGCTCAGTCATGTGGTTCATGATCACAAAAAGGCAGCATTAGAAAAGTACTGCATGTGTTTTAAATTAATTCTAGCATACTTAAATAGTTAGGAGAGGAGAAGATCATTGCATGACAGGCTGTGGCATGAGTGCCGTTGCCTTATGCTGTCCATCTCACTTTAGAAATCAGTGGGTGTGTAATGTGCTCCCATAAAAATATGGGTTCAGTTTATAAATGTTTGGTCATGAAAACATAGGATGTAATGCAGAGGACACAGAAGAATAATACAGGTCTGGTCTCTTGTTCCTTTCTGCACATGGTGAAGCATTGCTAAGGGTGCAGCAGAGTTTCTGTTATAAGCCAAATTCTGCAACTTGAAAAATTTACAAAATCTGGGAAAAAAAAAACCCAGACTTGAAACTGAAAAGAGGAAACAGCTTACAGTAGCCTGAGGAAGAAAATGGGCTATGTTACTAAGGGTTAGATTGTGTAGAAGTTGGGTTATCAAGGGTATCATGAGATAATAGCCTAAAAATACACTCTCTTGTACAATGCTAAAGAAAAAAAAATAGGATATGGCATGCACATGAATCAGAGGAATCATTATATCACTGGACTCCCATTCCAGAGACCGAGAGGACACGCTAAAAAGAAGAGGTTGTCTTTGAAAATGCAAAGCCTTCAGATCTTTTTTGGTACTGCAGAAAGGCAGCAGAACTCATAGCTGTTTATCTGTCAGGAGGCTGGAGAAACACCATACAGATTCAGGAGAAAAGCTCCCATATGTGCTGGGAGGGAGGGGAGGATGCTCAGAACAAGAAGCCTGTAAACATGGGGTCCTGCTCTCACTTCTGTCATTAGCACCAGTGAGTGTGTACAGTGAAAAACTATGGAACAGAAGTTTCATTTCCATCTTTCAAGACATGAAACAACACACTTGAGAGCAGAGTCACAGAAATAGGACTGGAAAAGAGCTCAGAAATGCCTGTAATTTATCCTCCTGCCCTGAACACGGGAATCACACATTTATCTCAGGCATGTTACCATTTGAGACTTTAGGTTGGAAACTCTGCTGTCTATCCAAATGCTTCATTTTCTGACCTTTAAAAATGTTTTTGTCAAGTCTAACTCAAACCATCATTGCTGTAGCATAGGACTCTGAGGATTTCTATCTCTAGTGTGGGATTCCCAAGTGTTACTTCCTCCACTGTGCTGCTTGTCAGTGCAAATCCAACAGTGCTGTCTTGGGCCATTCTGACTGCTGTGTCTGTCACTCTCCTGGGTCAGGCTGGAAGAATGCACACTGCCCTAGCAAAGAGTCTCTCAGAAGTTATGGATTAATTAACAGCCTGGGAGCTGAAGTTTAGCTGTAGCTGCCCCAATGTTCATGTGTTGCTGCCAGCACAGAAGGAGCTGTTGTGATTCTCGATGGTGGAACATCCATTTTTCTGGTTTAGTGAAGGTCACAGGTAAGTTTGTGCTTAACACAAGATCAGATATTTTACCAGCAGCTATCAGAAAGGTCAGCTTTACCTTGCTCGTTCTGAGGGGCTTGTAAGGATTCCCCAAAGTCACAATTGGAAAGCATCAGGAATAAATCTCAGAGTCCTCCCATAAAAGATGCTTATTTACACAGTCTGTTCTCCTTGGGGATATTAGACCAACTCTTTGTACTTGATCATGATGTAAACAGTATGGTTATTGCCACAGTAAATTGCACCCAAGTGAATTTGTGTTTTACTTCTGCAGACTGAGTGAAGTTGTATATACTGAGCAGCCCTGTGGTAATAGATTAGATCCACACAAAAGCCAGTCAGTTGCTTAAGACTTCCATGTGTGTTTGCAAATAAACAATTTTAACTGGAATTTTGATAAGCAGCTGCTTAACAGCTGTCACCCCCAGTGCCTGAGTTCCCATTTCCAGTGAAATGGTTGCTAATTGTGGATATCCAGAAAGATTGTGTCTTTCAGGAAAGGCAGGGGGAGAGATGGGGGACATTGGAGAGTGCATGGGGAGGAGTTGCTTGGTTAGGCTAAAATGGAAGTTAGATTTAGAGCAGCACTAAGAGCTGAATTAGCAAGAGGAGTGATGTGGGGACTGAAGTCAACAGCACTACTTGTTTGGGTAAATTTTTCAGCTGTAAGAACTTCATGGCATACAGTTTTTTTTATGTATTTCTAATGCTCTGTGGAAGCCTACCACGCTATTGCTGTGTTTGTGTAAGAATGATTTGTATTCTGAAAGCAATGGGTACTTATGAGACAGAGAAGCATTTTTCTGTGTCTCTCCACTTAGTTGACATTTTTAGGGATATTTTGTACACATCATCTTACTCAGAGAAAACACAAATGATCCACTTAGAAATGAAAATAAATAATAAATAATTTGGTCTCCTGTAAATTGGACTTATAAAATAGCTTGATTGCAATTACTAGCTTTGCAGTAATCTTGAAGGAATTAAGATGAAATGGTGTTATCATGAGCAATAATAAAAATAAAAATACACAGACATTTGTCTTGATCTTGTAAAAGTGCAGAACATTCTTCTTACCGCTGAAGGGGGAACATGATCCCCCCCAAAAGTACAATCACAACCATTCTGGGGGAGCGCCAGGCTGCTCCAGCCACAATCCTGGGTCCTGCTCTATCCCTCCTTGTCTTCAGAGATAATCGTCCTGGGCAGTTCTTTCCATTGCTGACTCACAATATTTCTCTGCACTCCTTGTTCCCTTCTCCAGGGCTTGAGGTTCTCCTGTGGGGCCAGGAAAGAAGTGTGGAGGATCCAGTCTCTTTTCTTTAGACATGATTCCAGGTTAATACCACCTGGAGTTACATGGGTCAGCTGAAGGGTGTGACATGGTTGTGACAGCACAGTACCCACACCTTAAAATTCCCCCTCTCTCTGTTGGGATTCTTGTCCTAACGAGCGAGGCTGTTGTTTCAGGCCTTGCCCTCTTCTCTTTTGACACTCAGAAATGTTTTCCCAGATGGAAGAATCCACCTTTCAAGTCTAGCAGAGTCCTCCCCTGCTGGTAGCCTGTGGATCATCTGTCACTGCTGTCCTTATCCAGCACAAGAAAGGCACAGTCTAGGACTGATTTGGTCAAGACTAGGCTGGTCTGAAGAGGCTAGGATATTTTAGTTCAAAGGGAAAGTCCCAGTGAAAATACTCACCAGATAAAATCTATGCATGATTGCACAATGTGTGTAGATGATGCCCAACTCCATTATGCCTATGATCTCTTGGAAATTAGGTCATGATGGGACACGCCTCTGCACAGTGGCTGTAAGAGATGCCAGTGGAAAAAATTGCAGGAAGGGAGATCTGGTTATAAAGGAGAGGTGCTTATCCATCTTTGCATGCACTAAGGCACTTAGCATGCCCCTTATTAATCTTATGGATAGGTGGATAGGTAGGGAGGAAGATAAATAGAGAGATGTATGCATATATGCTGAATAAAAGTAAAAAACTGAAAAAAAACCACCTCACAATCCAGGAATGAAATGGCAAAAAATCTGCTACTCTCATTGACAGTCTTTCCAAGGTTCTTCTGCTGGTTCTTAGCATTTACAAGGTTGCTTTTTGCACTGAAAAATGGATGAGCGCTGCCTCTTATGCTTCTGTTTAGTCGCAAGAGTGATACTGGATTCATGTGAAGGATGGAGAGCGGGATAGTGTTGGGTATATTTAGATTCTATTTCATTTTTATTTCATATTCAGTAACGTTACAGAGATGGACTTCATTCCTCATTTCAAAGAGAAATCCATCAGATAAATTGTGTTCACTGCGGGGAGAGGAATTTTGTCAAAACCAAGATGAAAGATGCCTTTCTGCAGTAGCCTTGATGTGCTAGGAGGTGTGTTTCCTGGATGCTACTAATAGGTGTATTTTTTAACCCTAGTCTCTGCATGTGGAAGGGCTGGTTTTTCCCAAAGGCTGTCTGAGGAACCTTGTACTATCAGCAGCTAGATCTATAGTGCTCAGGAAGTCAGTATGTCAGCCAGGCCAAGGTTCCAGGACTGAAAAAAAGACTATTTGGAACTTTTTTTTTAGAATGCCATCATTATTAGAATATTAATATACGTAAGAGGGCAGTCATTTAAAGTAGCTCAGAATTATGTCAGCTAGAGGTTTTGCTGCAGTGCATTAGTATCACAGGTAAATGATTCATGACATTTGCCATCCTGGCCTGTTTAAAGCTGTGATTTAAAAATGCAGACTTTCAGGGAAAATGGTTGCAAGTCTGGTCTGATTTTTTAATATATTTTATAAATATGATCTGATAATTATTTTTTCCCAAAGGAACAATGCAGCAGCTCCCAGCTGCAACTCTGTAGTCATCTTAGCATTTGCTATTTATGATCCCTTTTTTCCGTGCTTAATCTCAGTTTAATTCTTCGGTCATTTTATTGGAGAGGGAAAAGTCCTTCGGTGTAGTGCATATTTACCTGTATTTTCCATGTGCTGATATTTCCTGTCCTTGCAGCCAAGTGGCTGTGTTATCATGGAATCTCCCCTGAAGTGCAAGCCCCAGGCAGTGCAGGGAGCTGCAGCAGGGCTCCAGGAATGTCAACACGAGGCTGCTGTTTGCTAGCTTGGAAATCCACTCACTGCTTTTCCCCTGATCTGAACCTGGTTGGAAATAGGATAGAGTTGGGATTTTCCTTTTCATCAGCTTTCCATTTCTCCTCTGGATTTCCTGTCTTGCTCCAAGGCAGTCATTCAGGCCGTGGGGGCTCTGGTCAACAGCGGCACAGCCAAATTTCCTGCAAGAGCAAATCTCGATCCTTTGTATTACCTCCTACACTTGATCTTGGGAATGGAGGTGGTAGGGGTGAGAGGAGTTTGTATGAGATGAAGGGATTTGACTTCATGAAACAGTTCTAAAACCATGCCCCCCTCAATTTACATGCAGGGATGAGGAAAATCTGCTTTTTCTACAACACAAGATGATGCTGGTCCTCCTGGTTGGATGTGCAGCCTCTCCTTTCTCCCTTACATCCTTGTCAGTCCATATTTGTCTCTTCCTCTGACTTATTTTTAAAAGTACTTACCTGAAAATAAAATGAACAGGTGGACTAGAGCCTTTTCTGGGAGATTCTCTGGGAAGAAATTCTCTACAAGGCAATAAAAAAACCTTTAATATGTCTCTTTTTGTAATTTGGCTCCCATTCAGCCTTCTCCAGATCATCTGGTCTCTCTGCTGTCTAGATCAACTAGCTTTTAAAAATGGTTTCACGCACACTTTGTAACCATTTGCCTTGGTCTGAAACACAAAAAACCAGTCAGAAAGACAAGACAGGGATGTGCTAGATGGGGAAAAAGGCAGTCAAGGGATGTATTTTTCAGAGCTTTATGTAAAGCTTCCTTTTTCTTCCTAGTTGTAATGGTAGTATCACTTGACTTACTGAACTTGAATATATTCAATTGGTTTGTTCTGGGGTCCCTTAGTTTTGAAAGCAAGGGCTGGTCAGTGTCCAGTCCTGAGTGTTCCTTACTATCAGATCATATGATCTGTGGTAGGAAGAGAATGATTCTGTACATCCGAGCCTAATGACCTGAATTTGTAAAGCTAAATAACAGAACTGCTACTGGCATGACTCACTATTATTTTTAGCTCTGAAGATGAGACAGTAGAGCAAAGGTTCATCATTCCATACCATCTGTGCCTCTTGTTGAACAATCTGATGTTGCTGAGAGGTTTAATGTTCATCTTTCTGGTTTTAACCAGGGTTCTGCAAAGATGTTATGCATCTGTTTGGCTTCTAGTCATAAAATGCTCATTCCTTGAAAGAATAGCTCTCTGCTCTTCTGGTACTGTACAGGTCCTTGCACAGGGCAGAGACTTTGCAGCTTGAATTGTTGCTGGAACCAGCCAAAGTAGAAAATGTGACTGATTTAACTGAAACAGCATCACAAAAGTCTGTGGATTTGGTTTGTGTTATTTTCTCCATTTTCCTTCAGAGTGCTAATTATTTTATGTTTAAAGAATTTTTTTAAAATTATTTTTGGAGGTGAGGCATTTGGTAATACTGGTATAATAAAGGAAAAATCACATTTTCCCACGGAATAGCTGATCCAGATTCAGTTTGGAGAAGTGCACTGATTTCTGAAAGCTTTTGCTCCTCATCTCATGGAGTGCTGCAAAACCTACCAGGCTGCATGGCCTCTGCTCCTGCCAGGGGTACCTGGGGAATACCTGGTCATTAAAATCCTCTCTTGCACCCAAGCAGTTCCAGCTTCTATCATTGAATTTCTAAGTAAAAGTGTGTGGTGATACTGTCAGATTTGAAGTAAAAAACACCTTAAAAAAGTAGTGAAGTGACTTGGGAGTTTAGGAACTGCTTTAGAATTAGCTTAAGCACTGAAGTAAGCTTAAAGTCCCTGAACTTTCAGTGAAAAAAGTGCCTGAGCTACTGTGAAGGTACAGGGCAGACCAGAGAGGGGCTGCTGCCTTTGGGACACTTGCTGAGACTGTGACCAAAGCAAAACCCTGCTTTCAGATTACTGAACAGTGGGGTTTAGCCCTAGTCTGTGGCTCATAGTGGTGATGCAGCATACTTGATAAGGAGATTACTGGTTTTATGGTGAGTTGAAGAAAATAATGTATTTTTTAATCACTTTAAGAAACTGCACATACATCAACCTTTCAATGGAAAAAAACCCCCACCTTACCAGGATTTAAATCTGATTTGAATTATCTCTTAAGAGGGACATATGATGGTGAATGTCAACTGAGTGATGCTTGTATGTTCTCTGTAGTGAAGTCTTGGTCTGCTGCATATGGAAGACTTATCTGAGCCAGAAAGGGAAGTAAGGACAGAGAATAAGGAGCACAGGGGGAGAATGTGCCTTGCATTATCAGGGGATTGCAAATTCAGATAAAGTAAGACACAGACATTTTGTCAAAGAAGTTGGGCATGTAGGTTTAAAGCTTGCTCTAGGCAGTTTAACTTAGCCAACACTTCCAGCAGCTGATAACCTAAAGTGACACTGACCTTGGCAGACTTAGAAGGGCAAGACTTGCACAGGGATAAATTATTTCTTGATCAGTTGCTCAAGTCTATGAAACACAGTCCAGTATTTCTTCAGTATTGATTGTGGATATTTGTTTTATCCCACACCAAACATACTGATTGCAGATAGTGGAAGTAGAACAGTCTCTCTGTATATTTGAGCTCTTCTCTATCCATTTTATTATATCCTGGGGCACACTGATGCACTGAGTTTGTGCTGTGCTGCTCCCTCCACTTGCCTTCTTGACTCATCTGTTTATAAAGCTGTAATGCACAGAGTAGGAATTAGTGGTTTTGTTCACTAATTGCCTGCGCAGTCAGGATTTTTGGCCAGATTGTCTTTTTTCTGGCCTCATTGCCTTCATGTCCAGGAGATATTTCATGACCTTGGTGTGTGGACACACAATTCCAACAGCATAGATAAATTTTCCAGTGTTGCAAGTGGCTGCTTTGAGGCTGTCAGTGTTTAGAGACACAGTGAAGGCAACTTAGCCACAACGTCACTATTTTTAATCCACCCTCTGTGTACTGAATCACCGTACCTCTTGCTAAATCTGTCAGGGTCTGTGGGTGGAAAATGCTGCTAGGATGTAATTCCTTTTTCTTAGGAGGACCTATCCCGATTCAGGAAATAAAATTCCATGTTGGGAGCAGAACTCAGCTGTACCCTCCCCAAACTCATTGTAGTGATTTCTTTGTAGCAGAATTGGGCAGTTCTGGAGTCATAACGCTTTCCTGGAAGGTCATAATTTGTGCTCAGTGGACAGAGCCTGTTGGTTTCTTGGAGAAACTGAATGCTGTCAATGCCAAAAGTCACACAGATATTCTCATTTTCAGCTTAATGTATTAAAATGCCTGAGAGACAAAAAAACCCAACCAAATAAACAAAAACCCAGCCCCAAAAATGTTATGTGATACCTCTGGGAAAGTGACAGCTGAAGGGTCCCTTCTAGATCTTCTGCTGAGTGACTTGCTGGGTTCAGAAATGCTTTTGCACTTGCTACTTTGCCCATCTGTTCTCCTCCCTGCTTCCTCAGATCCCCTGAGCAGACAGAGAAGCACAACTCAGAAGAGTTCTTTTCTCTCTGCTCTTCAGAGAGAAGAAATTGTCAACTGCATACACTATTTGGATGTATAAAACCCTGAGCTGGCAGGTAAAAAAAACCCAGATAGTATCCCTGATGTGTGTAAGATGAGTTGCCCAAAGAATCCCAGTCGCCTTGGTTTAGCAGTGGTCACTGAATTACAGACCTGACATTTTTGGACAGCTGTGTTTTTTATTTGCTTGCCTCTCTGTTAGATGTTTGAATGAAGAAGATAATACTGTGGTGAGAAATGGCTAATTTGTGCCATTTTCTTTACCAGCACAGCCTTTAAGTCAATAACACATTGTAAGACTCTTTGTGAGCTAAATCTCTGCTGACAGCACATGATTGACTCAATTTTGCAGATGGGACAGATTTCCATGTTGTGTCTCAACCTGTCTTATGATTACTTGCACACAGACCTAGCCACTGACAACCCAAAAATGTTAATGTGGGTGAATGCTCACACATATGCCTTACACATATGTGAACACCCACTCCTTTATGCATTGCTGGAGGAAAAAATATACTTGTACACAAGAATCCTGTTCTTTATACACGGGGAATGCAGGATGCAAAGTCGTGCAGCCAGAAATAGGAGCAGAGGGTTGAAATGTCAGCTTGTAAAAGAAATGGAAAATTAATATTGAATGGTCGTATATTCAAGAGGGCTGAGCACGACAGGGATTTGTGCTCGATCATCCATCCTTCTTCCTTCAGTAGGTCAGCACTTGTTAGCTCCAAATCTGAAGCTCCATTTTCCTGGAGGCCTTCTCTTAGCATACTCTTGTGGGACACCTGTCTGTCCCACAGCCTTATGCCACTTGCTGTCCCTTCCCAGTAATTGCTGTCAGTGTTGAAGGAAAAACTGGTACTGAGTCAGCAAAGAGAGGGAATTGTTCTGCTGTCCCTGGAAGTTTACATTTAAGGCCAGTTGTCACACAAGGCTGCTGTGGCCTCCCCTGAGTATTTTCTGAATATTGCCTGGTTCAGTGAAGGCCACAGGAGCTCCGCATCAGAAGTAGAATGTCACAGTTAAGTAGAGAAATTCAGTTTCCAAATTTTCATGGAACAATTTCTTACCGTAGGATATCCTGAGTTGGAAGGTGTGCACAGGGATGGAAGTTCAGCTCCTGGCTCTGCATAGATTGTCCCATGGATAATCCATTTAGGATCATACTTTTAGAGATACACTGAAAGAATCTGAAAATATACAGTTTAGCTCACTTTTCAATTTTCTTTAACTTAGTGCCAATTTAGAAATTTATATTTCTGTTCAATAGACTTCAGTTGTTCTGCCTACACAGCAGAACTTTTCTGCCCTACTTGATCCTGTAACTTGTAAAACAGAGCAGAGGAGGCTCTGGGTCTCTCTGAAGGCTAGATTATGACTCCAGTTTATTTGCACAACTGGTGGCTTGAATTTCTTTTAGGTTCCAGAGTTTGTCTTCTAAGCATTCATTTTCCCATTTAATGAAAAATCTTTGCCTGGGGCTGAGCCCTGACACATGAGGTGACATTTCAAGATCAAATGTTATTAATGTAGAAAAAAAAGCACTGGAGATCACTGATTTAATTGAAGGACTTCATTTTTAGATGTGATTTATCTCAAATTTCTAGTTGAAGTCCACGGAAATTGTGATTTTGTACCATTTTTTGAAACTGGACCCTGACCTAAGACACCTCAGTCATATGGCACCATTAGGGAGGAAGGAATTCTGGCCCCTGTACTGAAATCTTTTTAATATGTGACCATCTGCCCAGTGTTCTGCAAAGGCAGAAAATATTAATTATAGAATATTCTGACATCTCTGGGCTTGTGACACAGCTGAATCTGACCCAATATACTCACACAATTGAAGCTGATCTATATTGAAAACTGCACAGCTCAGTAACACTTTGTTTTCTGAACTGCTTTACCTTTATGTAAGTATATTAGACAAAAGGAGTATGTTTTTAAAAGGCTTTCAGTTCAAATTTGCATGAAAATGGTACTGTTGCTACAGGATTTATTATGAACTGTTACATAAATAATCTGCTTTTAAACAGCCTCTAAATACCTATTTATGCAATGTAGCAGTTGAAAAGTTTGTCTATATTTTAAGACTGACAGTGGCTTACTGTGCTCTACATCTTTGGCTTGTACAGCAGAACATTTTTCACTTAACAACATATTTGAAAAACCAAAGTAAATACCAAGAGACATACTGCGCACACACACACACACACAGAGGATTTAAATATAAAGTTCAAGTCACATAATGAGTCAGTTGCAAGCAGGAAAATATTAAATCTGACATTATTTTAGTAGATGTGCTCCTGTTCCTAAATGTTATAGAGGTTATTTGTCAATAGATGATGCTGTACATGCTGTGAGTTGAATGACCTGAGCCAAAAAGGTTTCCAAAGGGATAAATGTTCAGAACTGGAACTGCACAGTCTGATCCCCTTGGCCAAGCCCATGAGAGGACTCCTCTTCAGCCACGCTGTTCAGTTCTGCTTTACTTTGTCTGCAGAACTGCTCACAGACCCAGGGCTTGCTTAGCAAGGGCAGTGCCTGCATCCTCTCACCCTTTTAACAGCAGTGGCTCTTAGTGATGGCTCTCTGCTTTTGAATCCAGCTTCTGGCTCTGAATTGAGAACCTCTCCCACGGCCTCTGGGTAAGGTCATGTGTCCCTTGCCACCCAAACTGACTGTGTTCTGTGAGTGGTTTCACCTCTTGTTAGACCATTAATGAATCTTGCTCCAAACATCAAGCTTAACAGCAAAATTGCAGGTTTTTAGTAGGCAGTGAAATAATCTTGACATTGCTCCAGGCGTGTATTTGTGGGATTTTTATGCACTGTGCTTCTAGAATGGAGTGGAATATTGTATTCTGCCTACTCATTCTTCTGTTCTTCATGTAAATATATGCTCTGGTGTTTGCTGGAGGCAGTGTTTTTTTAAATCAAACAGGTTATATTTATTTAAGCGTGGATCTTCTATCCACTCCACCTGAGCAGGTGACAGTTCCTAAGGTTGATTATTTGGGATGAACACCTCTCCCTTATTGATGAATATGAATTCTGCACGTGCAGGAGGGCACCTGTCCCATTCTGAAATGGTCACCACTTCTGCTCACAGATGGTGTCCCTGCTTTGGCCTCACCATGTGAATTCTCCAGGGACTGCTTGTGCCTCCAGGTGCCCTTGGAACCAGTTGCCAGAGTTCCAAGGATTTCTGGATTTCTCTTGTTCTCAGGTTTGTATGGAATGAAGGCAGTGCCTGTCCCTAGCCTGCCCCAACTGGGCTGACCCACTGCAATTCCACTGCATGTGGGACTTGTCATGCAGGAGCAGCTGAGATGTCCCTGTGCACTTGGTTCACTGGGACACAGTGGCGAGAATCCAACCCATATCCTGCCTGCAGGGTGAGTTTGTTTCAGGGGTGCAAAGCTGTGACTTGATATTTGAAATCCAGAAGAATAAGTAGCTGTAAGTAATTGTTAGTAAATTCTGTTTCTATTCAATTTTGAAATGAATATGTAATTTTTTCAGGGACCTGTTAGCAGTGCCAAGTGGGAAGACTCCTTGGACAAAAGATCTAACTGCTGAGAAATTAAAATGGTGCGGAATAGATACAATATCCAGAAGATGATGGTTTTATCCTTTGGGCATATGTCTGTCTAGGCTGAAGAAATTAGTGGAGCTGGTCTCCCACCTCAGTTTCCTTAATGCCTTGTATGTATTTTATACATTGTTTTGATTTTATAAGCAATCATGCACGTGTGGTTTCTGATTGCTCTGTTTCAGACTCTAGAAAGTTCTGACTTGTCTAATGGGTCTGAAGTTATAAAGATTTAAATTCTGAAATATGTTAAATAGACCATATCTTTCTTTATGATCATCCTCAAACTGAAGACTCAAGATATTCTTTGTTTTGAATGCCTCTTGAAGACTAGAACTTTCTAAATCACTGTCTTCTCAATCTCCTGGAGGGAAGGTGTGATCACTTGTAGCTTACAGTCTTTCCTTGTACTAGGTACAGTCCTTTGAGATGCAGAGGCCACAACTAATCAATCCTGCATTCATTTTTCAACAAAAGAATTAATCTAACTGATATTCAGTAGAATTCTGCATTGAGAGAGAGGTGCAGAAATATTGTGAACCATGCACTTAGACTTTCACATTTTTAACCTGTTTGCCCTTGTGTGTCTGTCTAATGTGTGCAGATGTCTAAGACTAGAGTTTTCTGTGAAAAAAAAAAGTCAGAAGAGGAAACACTGACCCATATATATTCCCCATTTCCTCTGCAATGCATTATGCAAGAGTGCAACGTGGCAAAATTTTTATTGATGCTTTTTCCATTTATTCTCATTGAGAAAATTCCTACAGAATCCTGAGCTGTTGTGAGCCTTCTGTTTCATTCTGGTAATAGTAAGTTTTGAGATCACAATCATATTCCATAGGTGAGATCTCAGCAGAAGAGGTGGAATTCTGCCACCCTTTGTCTCTGCATCTGTTGTATGGCAGGTCTTGTCTTTGGAATCTTGATCCTAGGAACATTGCTGTGGCCATGAAGGGGCAATTTCAGGAGAGGGTGGAACCTTCTCACTATGTGATTTGGAAGATCAATTTGATTTTGGCTCCTGGCATACTGGGTCATTGGGAATGTGTTCTTCCTTCCCTTAGTTATGAACTCTGTAGCTTCCATCTGCTGCCATGTGCAGTGGGATAAGGTAGTTGATCCAGAGAAAGATGTAGTGTGCTTTGGCCATGTCTTCAAGTCATGGAAGAAGCCTTTAACCAGGGAGGTTTTAGAGTTACAGAAGCCATGTGGATATTGAACTAAGAATCCAGAAGACACCAGACTGCAACAGGCTACTGACCACTTGCCTTTGATTGGAAGCAATCTTCATGATGTAGCAAATTCTGTAGAATATTTTCCTTTTCAGGGATTCTTTTTTCCCTTGCAAAGACCTGGAATTGAGATAGCCCAGTGAAAGTTTGAAATGATGGAATGACGGAGGTAGAAGGTTGAAGATGAGTTGTGTTTCATAGGAGGCATGAAACTGGTGTTCATGGGTATTTGTCTCCTTTTGTTGTACAGGAGAGAGAGGAATCTTATCAAACTACACCAGGGAGATGTTTTCAAAGCACAAGACTGTAGCTGTCTGTTCTGGTCCTATGTGAATGTCTGAGAGAAATGTTTTAAGTCAGGGTAGCTGCAAGCTGAGCACTCCAAGTCTCATGTTTGACTCATCAACACTTCACAGTTGGCTGTAACAAATTCCACTGCCTCATCTAGTCTCAGGGATCTCTTTTTTCTTTGCCATTTGTGCATCTACATCCAAGCCTGGTGTTATGCAGAAACACATTTTAAAGGGGAGTTCATTTTCAGACGCTTACAAATCTTATTAGTCAGTCTGGAACTGAGCAGATAGAAAGCAGCTTGGGAGAGAGGGAGCTTGGAGTCCTGATGGACAAGAGGGTGACCGTGGGCCAGCAGTGTGCCCTTGCAGCAAAGGCAGCCATGAACTGCCTGGGCTGCACTGGGAGCTTGTTTCCTGTGAGGAGAGGCCAGGAGAGCTGAGACTGGTCAGCATGGAGGAGAGAAAGCTCAGGGAAGCTCTTACTGATGTGTAGAAGTAACCTGAATGGGGAGGAAAAGAAAACAGAGCCAGGCTTTCAGTAGTGCCCAGTGGCAGCACAGGAGGTGAAAGGCACAAACTGAAACACAGGTTTCCTCTGATCATCTGGAAACAGCTTTTCATTGTGAGGATGACCAAGCACTGATTTCCCAGAGGGGTGGTGGTCTCCATCCGAGGACATATTCAAAGCCCTACTGAACACAGTCCTGGGCAGCCAGTCCATCTGTCCCTGGTTGAGCTGGGGCTGTGGACTAAATGGTCTAAAGATCCCTTCCAGCCCCAGCAGTTCTGCTGTTCTGTGATATACCATATGTCAATACACATCAGAGGAAGCTTCTCTGTCAGACTTATTCATCAGTCCTGTCAGGGAAATGGAAAGTGTGGGAGACACACTCTGTTACACAGAGTTACACACATTTTAAAGTTATGGAATGGCTGAATGTGATGTGCAGGTCATGTCCAAAGTACATGCACTTATGGCAGGTTGGGTGAAAGTCTGTAGTATACTCATAAAATAAAGAAGCAGATGAAGATCTCAGCCTGCTATTTGAAATTTTAAGTGTATCCAGTAAGATCTGTAAACACACATGTGGACATTTTTGCTCATGTTCCAGAAACTGGATAATTCCAGCCTGGAAATATGGCCTAAGAAATACTTAATTTTTGGCCACATGTAAATACTCTTTTTCCCCTTTCAAATCTCTTCTGCCTTTAGTCCAGGTAAATGGAGCACTTGATCAGGGTGAAACAATTTAGCAACCCTTTCAATACAGAGCTGAAGATCTGTAGCGCAATGTAAGCAAAGGGAATGACAGAAAATTAAAACTATCAAGACATCAGGCGTGACAGAGCTATTGTGGTTTGCTGTTACTGTTACCACTCTTGTTATTGCTGTTATGAGTGACATAGTTGTTGTTGGCATAGCCTGGCCACCATCCTCAGCTGAAATTAGGAAGTTCCTTGGGCTGGTGTCCTGATGATCACACAACGTGACCGTATGCTGCCTTGGCTCAAGCAGGACCACACTGCTAAGGCACAGCTCGTCTTCTTCAGTGTCCTTGTGTTGCTGCTTCCGTGGTAGGAACAGATGGCATAGCAGGAGTGTTCCCAGCTTGGTTTGAACAGGATGCAGAAGGTCAAATGAACTGGCTTTCACTGGAATATGCTGGCTACTACAGCTAGGTGTTGTCTAGCAATCAGTCCTAGATGTAATTCTCCATTGCACAATTATAGCAAACATCTCTCAGACATGGCAAGCACATACCACATGGAAATGAAGATTTTCAGGAGTTGCAAAGTGACTGATTTCACAGACATGCGTGTGTTTTGAGACTTGTGTTCCCATATCTGATTGTGAACGTGTGAGTATGTTTTCACTGTGTAGCAATGAAATGACTGCTCTGTTGGCAGCATCTTGTAGCTGGTTACATAAAAACCACAAAGGCCTTGAAACCTTGAATCTGGACAGAGACATGAACAATATCATATTTTAAGCTCATGATTCAGTGACATTAGTTCAACAGTGTCAAGAGATTCCTTACATCTAAGTAGACAATTAAATGAACTCACACATGTAAAATGGATTTTGTGGTTGCTCAGATGTCTGTATCCCACATGGTCCCATCATGACCTTTCACAGTCTCATCAGAGGTGCCAGTTTTGGATGACATTGTGGAAGTTGAACTGTGCTTGGTTGTAGAATTTAGCTCCTTGGAATCAGAGAGTGCTACTAGGGCAATGGGAGAAATTTGCAATCACCCTCTGCTAAAGGTTCTGTTATTTTACTTCATAGCAATTTACATCCATGTGAAAAGGAAAATTATTTTTATGCTGTTTAGATTGTGTTCAGTGATGTATGCTCAATGGTTTCTGGCCTTGTGTGTATGCTATTAGAGGTAGGCTGATTTATGGTGTCATGTGATTGCTTGTTGTACTTGTTCTTCCTGAAAATGGGGAGGGAAAATGCTTGGAACAGATCTGTAAAGTGATTTTACCTCATTTTCTCCTTGATTGCTTTAGCATTACATTGATCTACATTCTATTCTGTGTTCTGGCATGCATTTCTTGGCCTCTTAATTTTCATCATAAAATGTAAATAGTTACTCACTGATCCACATGTATATGAAAAGGTGAAAGAGGTCAGTGAAGAGTCTAATGACGAGAGGGAGAGGAGAAGTACTTTTGAAAATATGCTTCTGGTTTGATTAGATTTTGCCCCGGTTCAGAATATAAAATCTTTGCAAACTTAAAACTCCTGTAATGAGGTTAGGTTATATTCCCAATCAATTCAGTCTTCTGGCTGGCACACCATTAAGCAGGCATTTTCTAGTTCATAACTGCAGGAGAGACAATACAGCAGACTTTGTGAGGAAGGCCTTGTGTGACTGTGAGATGGTCTGTTTTTTATAATTATCTTAATTGGTCTAGTAAAATATATTTCTTTTCCTAACAAATGTTACCTTGATGTATCCTGGAGGCAATCAGAGCTACAACAGTATTACTGCTGCTCTGAAAGTCACAGCTGAATATGTCAGTGGGAATCAAAGTAAAAGGTGCAATAGAAATGTTATGAATTATTATTAAGATACATGAGAAAGCTCTGCAGGGGAGAACTGAAACATCTTGGGAAATGGTCTGCAGTCAGCCAGCTGGGAAGGCTGAAGACAGAATGTTAATAGAAATGTTGTTTTTAAAAATCACCATGACATCAACATTTATATCAAGTGCCTTGTGCTGGAGCTGCTTATATAACTGAGATTATATTAGGTGTGATGAACAGATGTGTAGTCAAGAGGGGTTGTGCTGTGTTGGGGAAGGTGGAGTTGGCAGCAAGGCTTGTAGCTAAAGCTGCTTCAGTTGTAATTCTTGTTTTCAGTGCCTTGTAACTTTGTGCTGAAGCATTTAAATGAAATATTCCATTCTTGTTTTATCTTTGGCTTTGGATTTTGGGAAACATTATGACAAGATTTTTTAAATACCTGTTCTGGTTTGAAAAGCAAAACCAGTGAGAGACTCCTAGTCAGAAATACAATTTATTAGGAAAAGGGAAAATAAAACAAAAAAAGGAAACAAAATACATGTGATGAGGAAAAAGAAAACCACTGACAGAGTCAGAATCCAGCCTGACACCCTGTGGGTCAGGGTGTTGGTAGCAGTCCAGTTGGAATGGTGGCTGCAGTCCTGTAGTAGCAGGTGTGGCCCTGTCGAAGCAGTGGTCCTGGAGAAAAGGTGCAGCCCTCTGCTGAAGGTCCAGTGGTGAAGGATGGGCCTGTTCTTCCTCTAGGAGTCCAGTGGAAAAGGCTGACTTGGTGCTCCAAGTCTCAAGTTTTTATCCAGGTACAGGGGCTTGGTTCCTCCCGCTGGCTGGAGCATTTCCCAATGGGATGATGGAAGTTTATCAGTGGACTCAATGGCCCATGAGCAGAAGACTGATCCCTGGAGGGAGGATGGGTTGTGGAGGAGATAAGGAAACCGCTCTTGATGGTTTCTTATCAGCTGGCTTATCAACAGAAGATAACATCACAACCCCATCCCAGTTCTAAGGATGGTAATAGAATAACACACCCCTGATTACATTTTACACTGCAGCCCATGACAATACCTAATTGTGCTCACTGTGTTACTCCTTGGGTTGCCTGTGCAGAGTTATTTTGGATATGAGAATGAAGGATGGCTTCGACCGACCAGTGCTACTGGTGTGGATTCCAGTAGCATATTTATGTCAGTTATGGCAAAGAAAAGCCCAGAACTGAGTCCCCTAGCATGCATGAGAGACATCTTGAGGGAGTATGGTATGTACCACACATCAGAGAAATCAGTCTGCTATTTCCCTGGCAGTATTTTCCTCCGTCAGTAGGAAGAGAAGGGGAAGTGTCACAGTTCCAGACCAAGTAGACTAAAACATAAGTTTTTGTAATTGTGAAGTAAAGCCCCTCTGGCAAAATTTCTTGGTTAGAAGGATGATAGTTAAGAAATATCAACATAAAAAGTCTTTATATGGTGAGTATCTTGTAAAAAATGACATAAGCAATTCAGAAGTGGTTCAGGGACTAGAAAAAGTGATGAATATTTCACTAAATATACTGTTGAAGATACTAGTTGCAAACATACTGTATTCCTTTTTTTATCCTTTAAGCAAAATATGCTTTAAGGCAGATTTCTTCTGAGGAGCCATGGCAGGAATAGGATATAAAGCACAGATGTCACTCTGTAGAAGTGTACTTTTAATATTGCCTGTTTTTGTGACATTTTGAAGGTCAGCTGTCTAGGGAACATGATAGGATTATACAAGATGTTGAGAGGTCTGAGAAAGCTCTGGTTTCCTCCCCCTTCTTGCCAAGGCAGCCGTGACATATATAAAACCTGTTTTCACACAGACTTACCCCAGAGGAAAGAAGCTGCATGTTTTCTTTTGCAAAATCCCTAAAGAAGTTTATGTCTAGATAATGAAAATTGGGTACTATTCTACTACCCTCCTGTATTTATATATTAATATCTGCTTGAAAAGGGCTGACGCTCTTGAGTAGCTTCTACTTCTGAATTGCTTCTGCTACTCACCGTGGCTGAAGAGTTGCTGCATTTTTAGATTAAGCAACTGTTAATCAAAGTTGTTCCCATCCCAGTCAGATTTTTGTCCTTCCTCTGCATACTTTGCATATTGAAAGGAGGCAGTTATGCCATAAGTTACATCTTTTCACAAAACCTTACAATGCTCCCTGTGCGAGGGTTAAGGCAAAGTCACAGCTTCTTGGAATTCAATTTCTCAGCTATAATTATTTTCATTAATTTCTCTGTCACTGTCAATAGCTTTTTCTTTTCTACAGAGACATCAGAGGCTCCTTCTTGTGGCTGCGTTAATTTCACTTGGATTTCGTTGTTTTTGTTTTTTTTTTAAAGAAAGCTGAAAGAAACAGAGCATCTCCTAAGTTTGAAAGCCCAAACCAAAAGAAAAGTAGTAGTAATAATAATAATAATAATAATAATAATAATAATAATAATAATAATAATAGCTGTTGCACAGAAGCTGCAATGTAGATTCATAGTGAAGAGGGAAAAGGGGATTTCTTGCAGGCAAAGCTGAAGCATATTTGCAGCACAATATGAGCTTTAACACATTCATATACCATTGCTAATGAACAGGTGCTCAGATAGGGACAGGATTCATATTTCTACTGAGTGAAAATTAGACCCTTTATCTCACTGAGAGTGGGAAACTACTTTGATTTTTGACTTTTTTTTTTAATATAATTGTAATGCACAGAGGTTTCTTGAAATAATGATGGGGTCTGTTGCGCTGAAAAATGCATCACTCAATTCCCATTAGTAATTTATTTTGTGTTTATTTTCCTCCCAGGCTTTCTAAGCATATGTAAAATAATTCAGCAGTTGGGTTCTGCTGTTTGCTAGGAATCCATCTGGTAAATAGTGTGGCTGCAGGAAGTTGGAGCTGATGCATTTCATCTCGTGGGCACAGAGAGTGCGCAGGCTGTAGCTGCGGCTCAGCTGCCACATGCTCCCTGTGCGAGGGGAATGGGGCAGATTCCAGCTCCAGCCCTAGGCGTGGCACTGACCCTCCCAGTCGCCAAAGCCAGGGCTGGGAGGGCCCTTCCCATTCGTGCACTGGGAGTTTGTGCTGTGCAGTTCGTTCGTTTTCTGTAGGTCGTGAACAAGCCGCGCTCCCGCTTCGTCACGTTCTGCCTCTCCCCTTTCCCTCTGAAAGCTGCCCACAAACGTAGCAGCCATAATGTACAGCTAAAGCCCTTTAAATGGGCCAATGGGTTATGAAACTGGCAATTTTTGCATGAAAGTTTCATGGAGCCTAGAATCTACGAAAAAAAAAACAAAAATGCCACCTCCAAAGTGCAGAAAAGCTTGTGGGTTATAACTGGGTTTTTATGCAGTCATGATTCTCTTGAGGATTTCCCAGTTTTGCTGGAGTCTGTAGCAGTAGATGAGACAGCTTAAAACTCTTCAGAGCCTTTCTCCCCAAAGAGGAAATGTATAACATAGTGTCATTACCAAAAAGAATATAACTCTTCATTGCCATTATAAATCACACTAAAGCAATTAACTCCCTCATTTGGGTATGCTGGGCTTCAAAAGTAACCATGTGGAGTTTTGGCACCAGATTAAGTTTACCTGATTACTGATTTAAATGAATTGTACAAAAAAGTGCTGAACTCATCCCAATTTGAAGTATCTGTTCTTGTATTTTTTCTATATCATGCAGAACAGCTGGTAACACTGAGAGAGCATCTCTGGCCTCCTGAGAGAAAGCTGAGATGTTTCAGCCAGAATTGCATACAGAGACTTTGAGAAGTAACAGTTTCCTCAATTTTGCCACGGGATAGAGTTATTTTACTTCAGTCTTCACTCACCTTCCAATTTGACTTATGTATGTGGTGTACTGTTTTGTATAATTGTATCTATAGGAAACATAGGAAATATGCTGAGTTTTAAAATGCACAAGGACATTATCTATATGGTTTTTCCATTAAGATATTGGAAAATAAAACCAATACAGAGTTATCATTCCCATCATATCCATGCCTAGGCACAAGATGTTGCATTTTATGAGAGCAGAAGGTCTAAATGCTTGGAGGACAGTCCTGCTTTGTGAGTGGGAAAGAACTTTAGGTGAAGCCATGTGTGATATCTCAGTGAGGGAATTTGTAAGTACCTGTGGAGGTCACTCCTGCCTGATGTGTGATGATTGATATGTCTTTGGTGAGCAGCATGTGGGCTACCAAGTGGCTTGAGTCAGAAGTCAGGAGGAGAGAGGCTTCTTTTCATCCCAGGAACAAATGTTTCTTAAACATAAGCCAGGTCAGATCAGTGAAAGTCTCTCTGTTTATAGGTAGAACAATATATTCACAGAAAATGAATGACATGTGAAGAAAGGTGGCTTTTTCCAGGAACAAATAGTTAAAAGATCAATATTTTCAGTCCAAGATTAGGGCAGACTATGTCTGAGACCACCAAGTGTGGCAAGATGCTTTCTTGTCTGTGGATTTTATTGCCTAAACTCAAAGACCTCATGGAGAACAGTCTTCAAAGGGGAAAGCAACTTGGTCTGGCAGGAATAAATGAATTAAATGGAGTTTTTGAGGTGGGGGGTTAAAAGACAACTGGACTTGAAAGGGGAAAAATGGGGGAATAGGAAGGTGTCATAAAAAGATAAATTGAGAAAAAACAAAACAGCCAAAATGATATCCTGGGGAGTATGTGGAAGAAAATTAGGACACAGGAAAAAATGGAGAATAAGGACATATGTTGAGGAAGAATAGGTTGAGGGGCTTGCACTTCCCAAGGAAAAGAAAGGAATGGAGTGAAAGGAGCTGGGACTGTGCTCTCACTGGCCAGGGCACAGTCCCACAGGGCCTCAGCAGGGCTGGGGGCTGGTGAAGGGGGCCAGCAGCAGCCCCAGCAGCAGCCAGAGGATGAACCTAGTCAGAGCAGCAGAATGTGCTGATGGGCCCAACATGGGTCCAAGGTTCTCCCAGGAGATGGGACTGGAGACGGGCACAGCTACAGCAGAGCCCAGACAAGGTCTGGGAGCTCAGGGCTGAGCTGCCTGGGGCTCCCTGCCATGGGCAGAGGGTGTAAGGCAGGGCTCCAGGTGGGGCCAGCAGTGCCCTCAGGGTCCTGGCAGAGATTGACATGATGGCAGAGACATTTCTGGGAATAACAGAGACATGGGGTTTGAGACAGTTCTAGAAAGGCACCGGATGCTGGATCAAATAATGTTGGGCGACTCTCATCAATCAGAATGGGAAGGAAGAAAGGACAATATTTTAATAGAGGTGTTTGGAAGGTGGCACCCACAGAAGAAAGCTAAGGATAGAGGAAATATTGAAACAAAGGGGCATTACTGTTCTCAGGACAGTAAGATGGGTAATGATGAAGAGAAAAGGGTCAGCCAGGTCAGGGAACTGGTGCAGGGACCATATCAAAATTATTTTTCCACCAGCATTATCAACAACCAAGCTTAGAGTTTTATCATGAAACTGGTTTTGAGTTATTAGAGGCAAATAATACCCATGTATTTCATGTAACAAAGACAAGTAGTCTTGCCTAATCCAGCAAGGCCTCCAAGAATTTTGCAAGAATTGGGTGGTGAGGCACTGGCACAGGTTGCCCAGAGAAACTGTGGATGCCCCATCCCTGGAAGTGTTCAAGACTTGGTTGGAGGGGACTCCAAACAACCTGCTCTAGTGGAAGGGTGTTCCTGCCCATAGTACAGGGGCTTGGAACTAGATTGTTTTTAAAATTCCTTCCAACCCTTCCAAACCATTTTATAATTCTATCATTTCTGACCTTCCTAAAGCAGTTATCTCTGGTCTCAAACAAGGTTCAAGATAGTGCCAAATCATGTAAAAAAGAAAAAAAAAAATCTTTCAAGATGGTCAGAAACTGAAAGTGGAAATACATTTAGGCATGTTCAGCTGACTTTCAGCCATTATGTTGTATCACACATTGGACTAGGCACTGACTGACTGGGCTTTGGCTTTCTGCTCACCACTGTCCCATTAGGCTGTGCTACTTATGACCTCTGTTAGCCTCAGTGCTCCTCATGGATACTGGTAATCTGTAACTCTGTCTTCATTACCAGGTAATCTGCAGCCTGGTTTAGGAACTAAAAAAATCCTATGTAATCATTAGATTAGGACTGGCACGCTGTAGTCACAATAGCTGCTGAAAGGCCATGCCTACTTAATAAGCTGCTCAACTAACTCAGTTATTCGGGGTACGTTTGTAGAAAGAGCTTGCAAATGTAAAGTGTAGATATAATAATTAGGAAGAAAAAGATTGTCTAAATAACCCAAGTGCTGTTGCAAATCAGAAAGCTTGATGTGCTGCTCCTGTCAGGGAGACTGCAATTCACCAAATGCTGGAAGGCGGGCTTGGAAAGCTGTGCACAGAAAGAAATGGCTGAGCCAAATATTTTGTAAAAACAAAGTAAGATTTGAAGAGAGAGACCCTGAATTAAATCAGGCAACCTATTATGTGTGTGGCTGGAGACTGGTGTAAGGAAGGAGCCAGACTCCTGCATTTATTTAAGTCTGCTTACTATATAATTCAGGGTAGTGAGGTGAACTAAGGATGAAGCATTAGCTTCAGCATAGAATTTTTATTCTGATCACTGGAGCCTAAAGTTATTAAAAGAACAAACACAATTATGATATCCTAGGGGACACTGGCACACATAAATCTGGATATGCTGCCTGTTTCTAGCAAGGCATATGTATGGATCTGTGTGCTGCCTGCTCTTTATTTTAACTAGGTTTGCTGCAGCTGTTGCTCTGAAAAGAACCTTCTAACACACTGGGAAAAGAATGGTGGTAGGAATCCTCAAATGAATATCTATTAAGAAAAATAAGTTTCAAATAAATTGCTTGTGTATATGGTTAAAACTCCTGTCCCTTGAATAAGAACAGAGAACTATCACTTTATTAGCTCTAGACCTTTCCTAGTTCCCAGTTAATCGACTTGCAGTACCATAACAATTTAATAACAGCTTATTCTTCCTCTGTTTCCTCAAAATGATGAGAACCTATTTTCATGAAAGATAGGGATGTGAATGCTTTCTGAAGAACAAAAGCCCATAATCTTTAAATTTAACTAGCATATGTGATTTTCAGATTGGCTTTTATGAAAATATTTTGAGCATCAGGTAGCTCAGCAATACCTATTATCTGTGCACAAGAATACTCTAGTTCTCAATCTTTCAGCTGACTAATAGTGATGTGTATATGTTATATAAATTGTACAAGGCTTGATCTGACAGTCTCAACTTCAATGTTGTCAACACCAAGTACATTATGGAGTCTGTAGTTTTTAGAGATATCATCAGAAAAAAAAAAAATCAGGTTTTTCTGATCCAAAGGTGTGAGCCATTAACCCTTGAGGAGGCTCTCACAGTGGTCTTAGCAGCCTCCAAAAGAGTTGTCCTGCGAGGCACTGCCCATCTCTGCTGCCTGTGACTGAGGGTGTCTCCCCCTCTTCCCTCTTGTCCCTCTACTGTTCCATGTTTTAGCCTCCTAGGAACCCTATTGGGCTGCTTCTTGTGTTCCCTTCTCCTCTCTGAGCTGCTAGTGCTATCACCATGCAAACAGCTGTCAGTCACCTTCCAGGCTTATGTATTTTTGTGTGTCTCTACATCTCATCTGTGCCTTTGCCAAGTCTCTCCTGCTGTTCCTGCTCCAGTTCCTTTGGTTTCTTTTCTGCCTAAGTTCACTGCCATGGAACTGAAATGGAGCAACTTCCAGAATGTCAGTATTTCCCTAAGACACTATCTGTAATAGTCACAGATTAAAAGGGAAAAAAAGGAAAGCCCCAGGATCTGACAATCAGGGACTTGGTTCTCTTACTTCAATAATTTGAGATTCTTGAGTTTTTTCAAGGTAGTGAAGTTAAAAATCTTGGAGGTATGGTATAAAATGAAACATATCTGTATTAAAAGAAATGTCAGAATAATCTGTTAATCTGTTAATCTCCTGAGAAAACAACTGGTTTTCCAAGGATGGAAAATATAGCAGATATTGTCTACCTTGACTTTTGTAAACTGTCACTAGGGAAAATATTTGTGAAGATTTGGGGTCATGAAAGAATTGGAGAATTGATAGAAAAACTGACAAGAAGGTAAACAGACTGCATTGAAAGGGGAAATACTGGACCAGAGGGGTCTTTGTACGCCGATGATTTTTTTGTAATACCACAAAAATTGAGCGTGCCAGCGGAATTTGTCACTGACGTTTTTATGGAATTTTTTTTAGGGGGTTAAACATGGTGGCTGTGTAGTTGCACAGCATTTTAATTATAAATGTTTCCATCCTGCTCACTGGCTCTTCTGTGGCTTTGCTTTGAATTGCTTGCTCTGATGCTGTGAGCAGCCTCCCATCGCTTTCTATCCATTGGGAGCTCCTTGGAAGGACTTTATGAGAAAAATGGGCTCACGAGGATTAAGTGTAACACAATTATGAATAAAAAAGAAGGGGAAGAAAAGTGTGTCTGCATCATCCTAACCTCCCACTGATTTTTCCAGTCTTCTCGGTATGGACAGAATAACTCACAGGACACAGCACTTTAAATGAGTCATTTAAATTAAAAGTGTTTGGATATGATGACAATACTTCATTATTAGTGCCTAGCCAGACTCCTGCTGCCTTTCTATAAAATTTTGGGAAAATTTGGAAAATATCAAGATGATTATGCTCCATTTTTCTTCAGAAAATGCATTCTCATTAAGAGAGTAAAACCCGTGTTTTGTGCTTACAGTACTAGCAGAGCACAGAACCATACAGGAACTTCTCAATATAGAAGAAAATCAGTTCTCCTTGAGTCCAAATTAGGACTAAAGTCAATAAGGGTATTATTTTTTTCCCGGTAGATATTACCTGCTAGCTTTCTAAAAGCCTTACTTGAGTGGAAATGCTTTGCAGGGTGATCTGAGGCAAATGTGGAAGGTGCAGTGCCAATCCTTGTGTGGGAAATACCTGGTGAACCCACAAGGCCACCTTGTCTTCCTTTACATCTCCAAGACCTGTAGGTAAATAATATCCCAGCTGTGCAAGGCTAAGTAAATAAGTACCTTCAAGTAAAACATCCACAGAGGAAAAGGTGAATAAAAAATGGGTGGCTGTGGTAAGGTCCCCATTTAAGAGGGAAGGCCACGGTTTTGTGGGTGGGTGCATACAAGGAAAAATCACTGTAGGGCACAGGAGCTGTCACAGTACCCAGAAGCACCAGAGGATTGTGATATGGGATCAGTGCAGAAGCTGGAAACAGGGTCTGTTTGCTCTCCTGTTCTGGTATGTACCAGCTTTTTCAGTCCCCTGTCTCTCAGTCTTCTCTAGTGTGCACTTCATTTAAAAGTTTAATATTACAATATTCACACATTAATCCTGATTGTCCCCATATCCAGTTCTGCCTGGTCTTGGGAAAGTATAAAATCAATTTATACAGCACAGCTGAAAAGCAAAAAATTGTTGGATTACCATACTGTGGTATACAATAAAAATATAGTGTTATCTAGGGAAGCCTGGGCTGATGAGAGCATAAATATCAACCCCCAACTCATACCCCTGAGTATTTGATTCCTGCATCTCACAGAAACAAGGATCTCTGCTGAACAGTGTGACATTTCATCACTTTGGATTTGCTGTGATGAATAATATTATATGCTATTGGTCTAGAAGAAGTATTACTATAGTAACTAGCTCATGATTCATTTTTT
The DNA here is from genome assembly GCA_013397245.1 of Thryothorus ludovicianus. NCBI lineage: Eukaryota > Metazoa > Chordata > Aves > Passeriformes > Certhiidae > Thryothorus > Thryothorus ludovicianus. The sequence goes on from VZTB01004761.1 coordinate 2,288,443, forward strand.
TTTTTTTTTTTTTTTTTTTTTTTTGTGCTATATTTCCTAAGGGTTGCCTGTCTAGACCAAGATTGTTTAAACTAACTCATGGTAATTAATTTTTTTCCAGAGTGCTAAAAATATGGAACAGATAAACAATACTTAGATACTTCTTTTTGAAAAACACAGCAGGCCCATAACATTCTTGAAATTATGAGAATATTGTTTTATTTGTCACATTTTTATTAGTAGCTTTCTATGTTGTTATTAATCCAGTTGAGTGACCTAAAGCTGGATTCCCACACTGACAGTATTGCAACTCTAATGAAATCCTTAGATACCTAATAAATAAAATGTTACATCTGAGGATGCAAACAGAAATGAGGTTGTTTGGTTTAAATCCAAGTAATGAGCTCACTTATTCATTTAAATCAGTGAAAAGAAAATCTTTGCATAAGTGATGTATTGTTTTATGTTCTGAATTTTTACATATTTAATTCCTTATGATGATGCTTATGGGTCAGCAGTCCACAAGCACACGTTGGCAAATACCATCTTTATTACAGTGCCTTATCAGCAAAATGAACAGGAGGATGTGTCAGGTATTTGCCTATTTACTGATGCTTATAGAAAGCTTAGTGTGCATTTACTGCATTCTTGTTTTTATTATGGTAAAGGGTGGTGTTTGATTATTTCTTAAAATCGGATTGTTTCATAAATTAGTCATCCTTGTCAAACCATATTTAGAATTTATAGATAAAAATAAGAATAAGTAAATTAAATAGAAATTAGAGTGAATAAATAAAATAAATAGAAATTAGAATTTATAAATATTCACCGTTCTGATAAGAAATGTGGAACTACTATTTCCAAGAAGAACCATTTTAAAGTAGTCTAAATTACCTTAAGGAAAATAAATATCCACACAGATAAGCTTATTTAAGTACATTTTGAATTTTAAATTAACTTAGACACATTAAATATTATTGGAAATTGAAGAAGTCCCTTATTCTCACATGCTTCTTTTTCACAGAATAAGAAAAAACTTCTCTGGTTTTATACTTTTTAAAATTTCTAGTGGAGTTTGCAGCCCGAATAGAACTAATAATTAAACTGAACTACCTGAATAAACGGAGATTTGGTAAATATTCATCCTTTATTTGCAGAAAGCTGACCAAACTTTGTCTTCGGGTTTTTAATTATTTCTGCCTAATACTTGATTTGAGCTTGCCCCAGTCTAGGCCTCAGAATACCAGTTTTATGATTTTCAATGCCTTTGTTGGAAAAATAAATATCCAGTTTAAAAGTTTAGGAGCTGGGAGGAGATTGTGGGATTTATTGTGCGGTAAATTGACTTTTATTCACCCTGAATCATATCCCAGGATAGCCATGGTAACTTTCTGTAACAAAAACACGGAAGACATGAGCTCTGTCAGCAGAACCAGCAGCAAATTTGCTTTCTGCCTTTTGTTTTTCATTTAAGTGATGGCAAGTTCAGAGGATCACAGAGCAACATATGACATTTCATAAGGGTTCATAAATTATGCAGTCAGACTTGTTGGATTACAAAAGCCTGGGAGTAACAAGTGCTTCTTGCATTATAAATGAAATGGCTTATTTACAAAGATGACATAGCTATATTAATTGTGAGAAGTTGTGATTAAAGGGATAGGCCTGTGCTGTTTAAGATGTTAATTAGAAGAAATTCCTTTTCCAGAAGAAACAAATGCATCTTTTTAGTTTGCTGTGGGTTTACTGAAGAGCTTTACTGATGGTATTCTGAACCGCCTTCCTTTTCCAGCAATTTCCTGTGGTTTTTCCTCGTGTATTAGCCTAATGTCAAGGCAATAAAAGAATCCTGCATCAAGGTTCATACCAAAATTAAGCTGGCGCTGGGTAGGAAATTCTGCTTGTTGCCTGCTGTGTGACACTGGTCAGGCTCCAGCTGGGGTGTGCTGTCAGCAGTGAGCATTGAGTGGTAATTGGAGTCACTAATTGGAGGTGTGACCCCTGAAATAAAGATGCTGTTCTTCCATCTGCAGCTGTCTGTGCAGGGCCCAGGAACCTGCCCTGCTGTAGCTTGTTGTGCTCCTTTCTCCCTGGTGGTGTTCCCAGGCAGAAGCAGTTCCTGGGGGGCTCCCAGAAGACTCATTGTGTCCTCTGAGGACACTTTATCCTTGCATTCCTCCCCCTGTACCTGCTCTGCAGGGACCAGCAGTTCTTGGGCTTTCTGGGGAGATGTCAGTTTGTTTTAGCACAAAAATGCCCAGGGACTTGTCATACCTGAGGAAAGATTTTAAGGTTGAGCTGATCGTCACCCTTAGGAGCATCTCTGAGTGACTGCCCCTTTCCAAGGGCCCATTGAGGAGAGGAGAAAGGCAGGGGGTGACCATGGTGGGGGGCAAGATTTGGGAGCTTGGTGGTCTTCAAGGAGAGTGCAAGGGCAGGTGGTGAGTTGGCTTAGGGTGGGTTGTGGTGAAGGAGGATGGAGAACACAGGTGGGAGGCTGGGGTTGTGGGAGAAAGATGAGGAAAACAAGGAATTGCAAATGAGTCAACCTTGCTGCCTTTTGAATGACCAATTGCCTCTCTTGGAGTCTGCTGCCCTTCATGCAGTGCTTGCATGTTCATTTTTTACTGCAGATGGGTCAGTTTGGTGCTCATGAGCTGCATTACACATTGATTTTCTTCCTTTCTACTATGATGCTCTTGTGTTATAAGAAGGATAAAGAAGCTTATTGGTGTTCTTGATTTGATAGATCAGCCTGTGACTTAAGCAAAATATGTGCCCTTGGAGGTCTTTTTTGCTGTTCAGTTTCTCCTACAAAGTAATCTGAACTTCTCTGTTTCTTCCAGTGACTTGTTAGGCTGCCCTGGGTAAGGCTTAGCTAAGTGAGGAGGGATATCCAGCCGTGCTGGGAGCTGGGAGCGTGTTCTGCACGGATAGCAAGGGAGCTTGTGATTCTCATCTTCAACAGGGCAGAGTTTTACAAAGCTGCTGAAGTCTCAGGGAAGCTTAAGCGTTTCTGACCCTTCAGGGATTAAGGAGAGTTTAGATTTTAGCAGGCATTTCACTAATGAAATCATAGCTTTATAATTAAATTTCTCTTCCAAGTCTAGATGCTAATCGAAGCACATCCTTCCTTTTCTTTTTCCTGGGGTACGTGGATAGTTCAATTAACATCATCAACAGCATAAACAGCCAGAGGCACACAGTGCTGTGCCTGCATGGCCTTCACAGAAATGGGGCAGAAACTCCTAAAGGGATGAAAGCCACTTTTCCTCTGTAGAAGACAAGCAAGCCCTTGGCATGTTTACACTCGTGGCCCTTTGGTTTTCGTCCCAGAATGGCTTTTTACTGAGAGCTGGCCTAAGATAACCTGCTTCTGCAGTGTTTACAGACTCCTTTGAAGATGTGCGTGCAGGCAGTCTGGTCCTGCCACTGTCTGTGAAGCCTCTGCCTCCCTCTGCTTCTGGCTGAGTCAGATTTAGTGAACCCAAATGCTAGTGTTGATGTGCAGGGAGCCCATTCTCCATTCTACTGAAGACAGACACTGAAAATACTCTCTATCTTGAATATTATTGCACATTATATGTCACTTCTCATTCACTGGGTATATGTAACAAACTGAAATGAGAGTGATGCCTCTGCTTAAGAATGAGTGCAGCCAGTTCTGAGCTCACATGCATCATCAGCGTGTCAGTGAAATGTTTTATAGCAGCTTTAGAGGCAAAGAAGTCCATCAAATCTAGATTAGAAATCACCTTGCCAGCACCATGAATTTACAAGAAACTGTAAGATATGGAGGTGAGGGGAGAGGGAAACAAGGAAAACAAAACACGAAACTGAGAAGAAGAAACACAGTAAAACAGATTTATGAGATGAACTGAGGGATTCTTCCTCTTGCCTTTCTTTAGGCTTGTCTGAAGCTCACATGTAGCTAGCATGACTTCTTGTCATCACACATATGTAATTTTCCTCTGGATTCCAGCATTTCAGGCTTTTCATTGGGGATGAGATGCATCATTTTATGTTCAAGAATGTACAATGCAGGATTCTAGGAGCAGTCTGATCAAGTTATTTGCAGTGGTTTATTTTATGACCCAAGGAGGTCATTGCTTATTTTTCAATCTTCTCATTAATTTTACATTATTTTACCTGACTGACAATAACAAGTAATTTAGGTAATGTAAACTGCTTGAGGGTTATCCAAATTAAAAGCATTGCTATTTTCTGGTTGGTCCAACAGTAGAAATGTGGTAAATTTGTAAATATGAAACCCAAAATATATTCTGTATCAACTGCATGCTTTGTTGGTGATGATGACCTTATGTGCTCACTAACCTTGCCAAGAAGACATTGTCTATCCATGATATTTTTACACAATATCCCTTGAAGGTGTTGTGGTACAGAAAGTCTGCAACTCGGACCAAATATTAACCTATTTTAATTACTGAAATAGTCAGTTCTAGCAGTAATTGTGTAGTCTTTAGGGATTTAAAGCCGTGCAATAGCATCCCATAAAGTCACTGCTAATGATGTAGTATTGATTATGATGGCTGCTGGCCTTACTAAATTTTTGCTATATAGGCAACATGAAAGTTTACTACTTTAACAAGTGTCTTGTGTAATTTTTACTAGTAGGCGGTGATGATGATTTCCCCTTCCCTCCTTTTAACCATGAGAAAAAAATCCAGTAATCTTCTTTTCCCCTAAGACTCATTGAAGGGTTTGTCAAGAAATAAAATGCACTGTAATTCTAAGTTACTTTTTCCTGAAGGCTAGCAGCTTTTTATTATAGGCAGAAGATTGGCTTTCTCTTCCAAAGACTTGTTTTGTGGCTCTGGCTGAAAAGTTTTTTGGCTTTTTTTCATCAGGTTATAAAGGGATCAGAGCATAAGATGTCTATAGCATCTCACCTAAAATGTAGGATTACTCCTACCATTAGAAAGTTACTGTATCACAACTTGGAGTAGTTGCTCTTAAATGTATAGTTTTGTAAAAGAAAACAAAGATTGAGAAAAAAAGCAATTACCAAGCTGTATCTCATCGAAGAAATATATTTACAAATTTTTGATAGGGTGGAGTTTAGCTAGATGAGATTATATGGAAAGGATTATTATGTAAAGGGTCCAAGTCTGCTGTCATTAAGAAGAATTGGAAGATGTCAGTTCTCAAGGATGTTTGAGCACTATTGTTCTTGAATATTGTACCACAAATTTTGCACTTAAATTGGAAAAGACTGGTGGACTTAGCAATTGGAATAAGCTGTTGAAACTTCAGCACAGCTCTTGTGCAGGAGAGGAGCAGCTCTGGTGAAAATCAGAGCAGTTCTTTGCCTCTGGATGGTGGCAATTGCCTCTTTGAACACCTGGAGTGCCTGTTGTGCACTGGAGATCCTCAGCAGAGGGGCAGCCTCCCTACACCTTCCTCATACGTGCCCTTCCTCCTTCCCAGCCCAGGCACAGCCCTGGCTTCACTGCTTTGTGCCTGGATCACCTGCACCTCCATAAAGAAGCTTGACATACAGCTGCCTTCCACTGATTCCAGGAGGACTTCGATTTGGGCCGAGTCTACTGTTGCTGTCTATGGATCAAAGATGGGGTTAGGGTTTTGTTTGCTTTGTCTTCATGGTGTTACCCTGAGATGTCACCATGTTGTGTGTGCCATCTGCCCAACTGGCTCTTGCCTGAGGCTTTTTCCTTCTTCCTTGCTTCAGGAGCAAGCAAGGAAGCAGTAATCCTGTGCCAAGTCCATGTGTCATCTCTTATGCAGTAGCTGAATAACAGCTGGCTACTGGCTCTGTAGAAACTAGAGAGTGCATAATTCAATTTTCCCATTCGTGTTCCAGTTTCTACTTGGGATTTCCCCCTGGGGATAGATTTGTCTGCTTGCTAAGTGCACTCGAGAAAAAGAACCTGAGATACCAACACACTGCAGAAGGATCCCTAGGAGGAATGGAAATCTTGGCTTGTGAAGGGTCAGCAGAAAAGTGGCAGTAGGGTCACAGAATTAGCCTGCACCAGGGAAGAAAACATTCTTTCCTTCCATGTCAGGTTTTGTGCTGATGGGCAAAAAAATCTCTAACTTTGCATATCTGACTTAATGAAAACTGTGAAATGAGCTTGGCTCGTTTTTTTTTATCAGGCAAATTGTGTGTGACCTCAGCACCTTTCCTTTTTCTGTGTTGTTGCAGAGGCAAAGTAGTGGGCAGTAGTGTGTTTTTCCTTGATGCAGCTAGTGAGAAAGGACACATATCTCAAGGTGGGTTGCAGTATTCCTCAGCTGACTGCAAATTCCAAGATTACTGAAGTAACAAAATTGATCTAAATGTCATGTTATCCCTTGGTTTAATGGGAGATAATTAAGATCTTCGCCGACATTATTAAAGGATGTGGGTTTGCTGTCTGAAGCATAAGAAGCTTCTTTTTAATCTCCAGTAAAAATGGACAGCCTTTCTCTATTAATAAGTACTGCCTACAGCGTGTAATCCCATGATCATAATGACTGTGCTTCTCCTTGTTCATCCCATTGGCAAATGACAGAGTCTGGGGCGATTTGCACTGGAGGACTTGAGCTGTGTGGCAGACGGGCAGGCCTGGGTGGAATTCAGGGGTGTCTTTGACTTGGTCACTGCACTGACCCTTCAGTTCCCAGGACAAACTGCCCTGGATGGAGGAGTGAAGCTGCACAGGAGCAGCTGCTCTGCTGCTCTTGTGCTGTTTCAGCCAGGAGTGGGGATGCTGGTGAAGTGGAGAGGGAGGTCCCTGGGTGTTGGAACATGGCAGAGGGGCACAGACTGGCTGTTGGTCATAGAATTTGGCCTGGATTCTGTCCATCGTGTCACCTCCTGGGAATGACAGACTCGTTGGGGAGTTCAGCACAGGACCTGGAGATCAGTGCAATCCGCCCTGGTGACCCCACAGAGTGTCCTGCCTCTGCTCACAGGAGCAGGCCATGGAACATAGGATGCAGTGGCTTGGCATGAGCCACCTGCTTCTCCAGTAGCAGCTGTCAGCCAGGGGGCTGAGCAGAGACTTTCAGTGCTCAAATGCAAGAGCCCTTCATCACCTTCAGTGCTCTCCATTTGGCTGCCAGAGCGTCACAACGAGCCCTTGGCAGAGGGAATGATTTAGCCTCGGGAAATAGAGATTTATTTTGAAAAGTCCTTTACTGAAATATCTTCCTTTGCTCTGACTGCACTGTGGAGGCATCTCATTCTTATCATGCGGGAAGTAGCTGAGGCCCTCTGATACTATTCTTTTAAAATCAAAACATTAAAACTACCATGCAATGATTTTCACATTTTCCAGGCATCCCTACTGCCGGCATTAATTGCACCCCTGCTGTTCCTGTTCCAAAGCTATTTTCTCTTTCTGTATGCAGCCCTTGTTCACTGCTGCTCTAAACTTTTGCTGCTTTGCAGTAAAAAAAAAGCTTTACGCAAATGGCATTGAAATGAGTTTGATAAAGTGATAAACAGTTACATTTATTGATTGCAACTGTTGGAGTTTAGTTTGTTATTTTACAGTTAATTTCGTAGAGATAAAGGACTTTACAAACTCCCTTCTGGTGTTCAATGAAGTAATGTATCACTCCCATATCAGTGTTTGGAAAGTGTGGTAGGGCCACCAAGCCAAAGTGGTCACATTCATCCAACGTCACAGCGTCCCTTTCCCCTGTGGCCGATCTCCCTCCCCTCTTGAAATCTCCCTGTACTTAGCAGTTCTCCTATTTCAATTACTGTGTCATTGGATGGCAGTTCCGTTTCATGCCCCTTTACTTCCTCTGCTTCTCTGCTTCTGACACATTATTATTCTTACCAGTGAGTGCACCAGACCTCCAAAATCCCACAGTCCCCAAAAGTAATTACAGATACATTACTGAGCAATCCCCACTGGTAGGCTGGGTCAAGTGCTTTATTTTTATCCAGGGCAGCTACTGAGGATTGTGATTGACTTTTGCTTCCCCAGTAGTTGCATGAAAAGACAGGAGCACTTCTGTCACCTGAGCATTACGGCTGTGGCTGGGGGTGGGTCCTCTCCCAGCTCTGGAGTACCTGTTACCCAAGCAGGGTTCCTGTGGTCAATATGGAAGGTCCAAGCTCCTCGTGAAGATAATGGGTAAAGATAGGAAAAGCATGAGAGTAGATGAGCATAGCTGGATTGTATCTTTGTCTGACACAGGGTTTGATGACCTGCAAGCGTGTGCTGATCCTGGAGCTCCTGAACACGGCTACAAGACGCCCAGCGCAGGTGTTTTCTTTGAAAGCGTGGTGGTCCGGTTCCATTGCCAAGAAGGATACAGGCTCAATGGTACTTCCAAAAAACTTTGTGTCAGACACTTTAATGGCTCCCTGAGCTGGAAACCCAGTGATAAACCTGTGTGCCTACAAGAAGGTAAGTCAGTTTTCTTCAGGCTGTTCACAGTGTCAGTTCTTCTCACTTGTCCCTGTCTGTGTATCTGTGGAAAAAACATAACAGAGTCCATCTCACTGTGTCTGACTGGATACAATCAGTTTTCCATCCATAATCCTTGTGTGTCAGTTAAATTTGTACCATAAGAGGCTGTATGTGTTGAAAGGGACATAAGGAAATGTGAAAACAGAATTTAACCTACCCTTTTAACTAGTTACAAATTGATGCAGAGAGGAAAAACTACCTCCATTGTAAGTTAACTGTAACTATTTATTAAAGCTGCCCACTTAATATTCCTTTCTGCAATATTTTACTTGGAAAATACAATCAATTTCCAATGCTACTGCTCTGCTAATAAGGAATTTTAAACAATAGTATTTTATGATGTATGCATGGGTCAAGTAACAAAATCAAATACACATAGACTGCAAAAGTTTAAAGCCAGGGTAGAAGTTTACTCTGAGGTAATTCAGACTATTATCGCATCAACCAATTTATTTTTATTGTATATTTGAAATTGTATTTGGTTTTACATACTTAGGGTGTTACATTTCTTCTTCTAGGTCTTAGAGGCAGGATTAATTTGAATTTCATAACTGTAAATTTTGGCCCAAGTACACCCAAGCAAAACAAATTATTTATTTCACCAAGTATTTTAAAGATATAACCTGTCCTTGTTGTTGATTTATTTTTGGTCAACAGAGCTATTAAAGTCAACAGACATGAAAAGTGTTAGTTAAATAAAGTGTTCACATTTTAGTGTTGTGCTTCTCCACTGAAGGCCTTAGCCATTGCCTCATTGTCTTCATGGTGGAGTGAGATAAATTCTACTTCAGGTTACCTTTCACCATTTAAAATCAAATAAATACATGAACTTTATTCAGAGGTAATTAAGGGCTTATGTGGCTCACAAACACACTTACTGCATAGGATCATGCATCACTCAGCTTTTATAAAAACTGCAGGTTTTGTTTGTGATCCTGGGGGTGTGGGTGTGAGAATCCTGTGCCAGGACGGGGATGTGCCACAACAGGGACAACAGGGACAGTGCCAATAGCTGCATGTGAAGGGAACAACCCTGAACAGTGGCCAGTGTGAAAGCGTTGCACGAGATACTGGGGAGAGTAGCTGGAGGCAGGTGCTAAGGAGTGCATGGGCTTTCAGACACCTGGCCTGCTGGCAGGAGAAGTTTTGGTCAAATACGTTCTCCTGGACATGTGTGAGGCCATGGGCTGCAGAGCTGTGAGGGGCACAGTTGTGAGCTGTCCCATGAGGTGACAGCTGATGTCTAGAAATAAAGGCAAAGGGGTGCCAATAGCGCCTCATCCTATGTCCCCATGTGTCAGCTTCAAAGAAACGAATAACTGTGTATGAAAATCGTGCCCTCTTCTGTGACAGCCACTTTTCATAAATGACCTTGTCTCTCATCTCATGGTTATTTAAGAAAAAATACATATAGAGTGACAGCAGCCTGTGTTTAAACTGGCTATTGGAACTACCAGAAAAAGCTATAATGCTTGGAAATTCTGTTTCCTTAAGCACAGCAGGGAGCTAGGAATGTTGATGTGCATCTTTGAAGTGTTGCCTGTATTATCCACTGCAGTTGTTAAAATAAGCATCAGTGTGTTTTATTGAATATTCAAACCTCTTCCCAGGCCCTCCAGCCCAGTGGAGGAAGTTTCTGATCACAATGCCATCAGCAAAAGAACTGCCACTAATGTCAGTGTGCTCAACACTCGAGCCAGGTGTTTCTAAAAAGCAAAGAAATTGGAAGATGAGAATGTGATGGATGATGTGACAACAGTTGCTTTAGAGATAATAATTACTTTCCAGCATAGAATGCTTAAAAAGGATTGCTAGCCAATGCTCTGATCAAGCAAAGCACTTAAGCTGGAGTATAACTATAATTATGTGATTAGTCTCGTTAAAGTTCTGTACTCAAAATTAGACAGATGCAAAAATGCTTCTTATTATTTGGACCAAAGAGTAGGACCCTGATTTAGGATTTAGTGAAGCAAGTGCTTAAGTACTTCTCTGATTAACATTATAATATTACCACAGGTATTAGATTACAGCATTAATTCTTTCCAATGCACAATAACACCACTGATTCAGAAGAAATACTAAGCAAAGGCTCAGTGGCAGTCTGTGAGGCCTAAGCATTGGTTTAAGTGATTTTTAGACTGATCCTTTTGCACACTGGGAGCAGAATATTGAGAGAGGGCCAGGATGGGGAGGTGGACAGTGTAGGAATGTGGCACATCTGGAGATGAGTTAAGAGAGAATTACATCAGGGTTTGTGATTCTCAGCTGTCTAATGACATACATAAAAGTCTTCATTGCAGAAATTCTGTGGTGATATATAGAAAGAAATTTGAAATTTCTAGCAACTGCTGGAGAAGGGAGAAGTTAATGTTTTCCCATTCATCATTACCTATCACAAGGTGAAATAAACTTAATGCTGCATTTACCATTTACGGCGGGGGTGGCTGCTCCATGGGCTATGGTATGCTCTACACGCCTCTCATCCCAGCATATATAAATGTCAGGCAGTGCCAGCTGAGCTTGAACAGTAAAATCACTCTGTACTTGGGAGTTCATTTATCCTCAGGAGTTTGGATTTGGCGAAGGATAATTTGATGTCTATGTGTTATGTACGTTTAATTGTCGTTACGTGTTTACTAGCACAATCTCTAATCACAAATGGATGCTATTTACCAAAGGAAGCAAAGCAACCTGTTCCAGAATGTAATTGATTTTAGAACTAATACGTTTGCCTGGAGCTCTTCACCCAATCAGTTTGATTTTATAGGTCTGTCATTTCTCATTAAGAGGCAGGAGATTTTCAGTGTCAGGACAAGAATAAAGTTGCATGACTCTGTGCCCAATAAATGCCCTGTCAAAAATCTGTATGCTTAGAGTTATGTTCTTATGTTGATGTACAGCATGTTGTGACTGCACCTTTCATCAGCTCTAATACGGTTATGCACATAAATACCAAACCTCTGAGGTAGGAATTTTGTATTTACTGTTTAAGAGCAGTATGTCATGTTGTTCACACTTTAATCTAATCTTCTCCCACTGTGATAATGTGGCTGCTGAGGCTGTTGCCCTACTTGGAACAAATGCTAGCTCTTTCCTATGAGATTGAATCTAAATTTACAGTCTGCATGGAGATGGCAACGAAGTGAGGAGCTGTGCCCCCTCTCCCTGTGGTTCTGCAGGCAGACACCTTGGAGATGTTCTCAGTGCCTCATTCTCCCACTGACAGGGATGATAAACCTGCAGTGAAAGTAGTGGACTAGTACATGGTTTGGCTACAGCTTTCCTGTAGGACATTTATCCCTCCATTTGCTTTGCCTTTGTCCCTGAGTCTGTAAGATGACTGAAATATTTTTATTTCCCCATCTCTTATCTGTCTTGCCCAGTGTTTGCTGATTCTTAAGCCTGGTTATGAGCACTCTGTGATATGTGTAACCAGGCCACAGCTCAGTGGCCACAGATCTTAGGTGAAGTCTCTCTGCACTGTTGTAATACAAGCAAAGACAATAAAGTGTTATTTAATATGCACTAAAATACTATGTTTACCACAGAGCAATCCTAATAACCCAGTACTGTGGATTTAACACTAGTAAAAAAAAAAACCAAGAGAGAATATTGCTCTTAAATGTTTACTTCTAAGAGCACAGAGTGTAGATGAGCTGTCCCTGCATCAAACAAATTCTTCATGATACTTCTTTCCTCTTCCTCCCTGTTTCTCTCTGTTGCAACCTGCCAGTGGTGTGACTCAGTGTAGTCAAGGCTAATTCAGAGACTTGTCCACAGTGAGAGACACAGGGGCAGCAGACTTCTGCATTTGAATTTACATACAGATAGTAAACAAAACAGTGCCAGAAGCAGGGATTGGGACACTATTCTGTGTTGTACACACTCTTACAGTGTTGGAAAGGTCCTTGACATGGTTTTGGCCAACATCCAGCAGAACTCCCAAGTAAATCCCACAGCCACATTCTTGGATTAGCATGGACCAGGGATAATTTTTGGATGGTAAGGGCTCACCTGCAATAGATACAAGCCATCTCAGGCCAGCTGGTACTCGTGGATGGTGTGGCTATCTCCATGATGTCTAGGTCATGCCTTCCTTCTGAGTTGCTGTTGTGATCCAAGTGCTCTTGGGAGAAGGTAGGGTGATCTTTCTTACCCATGGGCTGGAAGGAACAATTCTGAGAGGTTCTGCATGGTTTGCACCTGAGCAAAACACTCTAACTATACTGTTTAACAAATTTTGTTCTTCAGACCAGTCTGTGATGGGGGACACACTTGGTTTGCTAAAGCCAAGAGTTCCTAATGTACGTATCTTCATGAAAGTTAGGGCAAGGTGAGCCCTCGTGCCTTGCCAGGCTGTTGAGCCTGCTGGCTCTACCTCACCTCTTTCTGCCCCTGCAAGATAAGAAATGTGTCCTTTTGGCTGGCCCATTTTAATACTCACTCAGTAGATATAAGCAGATCATGTAAAACTGCCAGAAAGGAGTGTAAGTCATAGCCTTTGCTGTTCAGTGCTGGTTAAAGACCATATATTCCCTTAAATGGTTTAGCAGCTTCCACGGATTTGCTAAGAAGGACTTAGAATAAAGTAATTTATTTTCTAGGACAGGACATTTTAAAATTCAGTCACTTCCTTCTAGCTTTTCCAAGCAGAATTGGTGCCAGCTAATCCAGTTGTTTGTGGAGAGGTGGCTACTGCAGTTTATGCCTGACTAAGTGCTAAACAATATGAATTCAGCCAGTGGGAAAGCATTTGCTTGCAAAGCATCAGGAAAAAGAGCTGTAATATTGTGGTCCATTGGTCTGGTGTTTAGCTGGGGCTTGTAATAAGCCTGTTATCAAAGTCAGCCAGGATGTGGCAGGCAGAGGACGGTGCAGTGAGCGACTTATCGCTGTTCTCTGCCAGCATCTACCCGATTAAAATGATCCCATCTGCAGCTGTTCCTTGGAATAATAGGGATGGAGTCACTGTGATAGATCATTGTGTACAGAATCAATTTCCCCCACTTTGAAAGTGAAATCTCATGTTTCACTGTGCTGTGTGTACACACGCTTCCTTTATTTGTATAGCAACAGGAAGACATAGCAAGAGAGGGAGCTGTTTACTGACATTATCTTCTGGCATCCATCTCCAGCCTCCTGCTGCGTGGCTGCCAAGCTGGTTCTCCATCTTTCTCACCCCATCCTCTTGGGGTGCCCAGGACAGCCTCTTCATGACAGCATTTATGGCTTAGTGTAAGGCATTTCTTCTGGGGTATCCTCTGCTGTCTTCTCTGCTGATTAACCTTATATAAAGAGAGGAAACGGTTTCATCTTTGAAAGTAACGTCTGCACCCTTGCCAGTGTGTTTTACAACCTGCAGTTAGGGCATGGATCCTCCCAGATTTGTGCATTTATAAAGGAGTAAATTCTAAGAAAAGGTCTTGCTGCAGTTTCCCAGCCTGCCTGGCAGGCTGCCAGCCCTTCCTGCTACCAGCAGTGGGAGGCACCTGCAGCAGCTGCCACAGAGCTAAAAAGTAACAAGAGAAATGGAAGAATTTTTAACTAATAAAGTGCTCAGGCCCCATACCAAAAAGTTAGCTAAGTATTACGTATTTTAGAAACATCCCTGTGATTGGGAGGTACAAAGTATGTTTTAACTGGAGAGCAACACTGTCCCCCTTTAGGTTAGTAAAATTTATTGATGGAATCTCAGAGTAATAGAACCACTCCCTAACTAAATAAAATCGTTGTGAAATACATTTGCTCTTAATAGTTTGTGAGTGCTGTGCTAAATGACAGTTTATCTTCCTTCTATTCGTGCTTCTAAAGCTGTCACTATCACATTGCTTAGTGCATACTAACAATTAATTACTAAATACAAATTTAGTTTTGCCTCTTCCTCTTCAGCAAGAATTACCCATGAAAATGGCAGAAAATTTCTCTTCTATGCAAGTCTCAAGGGATTTCTTTTTTTTTTTTCTTAATAAATACAGTATTCCTAAATGAATATAATTGTCTCCCCTGGTAGAAGTGTTGGGGGAATAAAACAATGTAAAACAGGCTTATAATATTTTTTCTGTCTTTCTTGTGTTTGAAATACTTCTTGGGTTTTGATGTCTGGAAACTTCTATTGCCATCTCTGTCATGGACTGACTGCTGGCAGACAAACAAAATTTTCCTCACAATATTTAATCTTTCCCTGTCCTCTGTTTCATCACACTTTTCCTTTGTGATGAGGATGAACTTGGAGGCACCCAGACTATTCCCTCATACCTTTTTGACTTGTTTCTCAATCATTCAGTATTACTAGGGGATTTTTCCCCTGCTTCCCCTTTCCACTTTCCACATCTTTCAGTGTTCTGAGTTTCATTCTGTGTTTTGGTGTCTTTGGCACTGGTTCCTAGGGTGAGATGTGTGACTGTGTGGTGTATGTATCACAGACAGGTACTAGAATCCATCCCTGTAAAGCCCTTCTGGTTTGCAGTCCCTTCTTGAGAGTCTCCTACAAGCACTCGAGATGCTGCTCAGGACCCTAAAAATCATGTCTTCTGAATGCAGGCACAGAAAACTACCTGGTTTAAAACATATTCAAGGAGATTAAAGTGAAAGCATTCTCATAATGAACCCTGTGGAATGGAGCTGGATAAACCCCTGTAAATGTACCTGATTTTTATCTGTCTCTCTGCTAAAACTGCAGCTTTTCTGTGTTCCTCGTGCCATATCTGTATTTTATCTTTTCTTTCGTCCTGTCCTTAGTGCTGTCAGAGTCTGCCTTCATGTGGGATAGTCAGACTTTGGGGTGTGATTTGCACACATGATGAATAGAGGGCCAAAACTGACCACAGTCTTAAAGGCTCCTAATTTTGTTGGTTTTAAAAAGGCTGGGGGAATGATCCATTATTGAACCTCAGCTTCTCCTACCATGCTATAGACTTTGTAAAATGGTGGTTTACTAGGGAAAGGGCACTTGTACTGAAATGCATGTATTTTCCAAACAGTTTAAGCAGAGCACTTGTATTGAATGCTAACTTCTGTTTAAGAGCTTGATTACTGAATAGCAAGCCATGTTTTTTTTAATTAAGTTGCTATTTCTTTTTCTCATGAAGTCACAGATTGCCTTGTTCCACATGTTGAAGATGCAGAGGTTCATAACAAGACATACAGGACTGGCGATAAGTTAATAATCAGCTGTCATGAAGGATTCCAGATCCGTTACCCTGACTTAGACAACATGGTTTCCATATGTCAAGACGATGGAACATGGGATAATCTACCCATATGTCAAGGTTTAGTACTCCAGCACGTCCTGTTTTATAGCTCATGCATCTTGTGATAGTTTGCCAATTTTTTTTTTCCTACAGTTGTAAGAATGTCAGTGATCTGATAAGCTCCACAGTGCAGTGTTTGAGTAGTGCTGCTGCTAAGGTTTTTTTGATTTCTCTTCCCCTTTGCTTACTGCAGGAAAGATGTTGCTTCCTGAACATTCTCATGATTATAACACTACTTTAAATACTGCTCTTTTGTTTGCAAAGCTCAAATCTGACGCAGATACACTGCATCAGAAAGTAAAAAACAACCAAGGTAAACAGTCAAGTTCTGACCAGCATCTTGCATTTTTTCACAGTTAATTTGTGGAAAAGTTTAAGCTTCTAATTGTGCTTTATCTTCCTTTACCATTGTGCAGAAGGCAGGGGTAGAGGAGAGAAACTGGAACCTGTTCTTCTGTCTCAGTTTTCAGCAGAGCTGTTGATTAGATTCACGGTCCATTAAACCTTTACGTATTGACTGAAAATTCAGGGTGTGCACAGGGGTGATTTTGGCCAGAAAAGCCATTAGCTGTAGAACTAGAAATATCAACAGCATGGGATCCCAGCTCAGCTTAGACTGTGAGAGATGGCTGGGGTAAGCCAGCTTTAGTGAATGGAAATTCAATAACCCTGGGCTCTCTTTCCCTTCACATTTCTAATAAGGAGGTCTGATTACAGCTGGCTCAGTTTTAACCAAGTCACATCTTGGTAACAAGCTTGGCCCGCTGAACAGCAGCAAGAGATTTTAAGTGAGGAGCAGACTGGGTTAGTCCCAACTCCTCAAACCCATCTGCTGCCTCGTAGAGCTAACACTTCTCTGTAGGCACTTAATTACACTGTCACACCCATTTGCAGAGTCAGGGCAGGCAGACGGGAGCTGGGACACTTCTCAGGAGCAATAGCACATCAGACTGCCCCCCAAGATCTTGCCTTGGACTGTGGCAGAAACTTAGACATATTACCAGGCTAGCTCAGCATTTTAGATGCACACATTGTATCTGAGCAGACCTAACAGCAAAGGGAGGTTTTGCAAAACCACAGCAAAGTGGATGCCAGGTTTGGGGTATCTTAGCAGAGACAGCATGTGGCAGTGTAAAATGTACAGCCCCTTCCTATGAGGGTACACCTCGCATTTAATTTAGGTAGATTAGGACTCTTGCAGTAGGGGGAGATGAATGCTTTAAAGATTGATTTGAAGATGCAGTATTTGCCAAAGATACAGGGACAAATTTTGTGACAGGAAATATTTAACGAGTAAGCAGAAATACCCCAAATACCCCTTGGCTTCCTTTGAGGAAAGGGAATGAAATCTTGCAATTTCAATGAGGATCATCTGGGCAAGCTCTGGTCCCTATTCCTGCACTTTGTGTCATCCCAGTCCCATTTCTTGCTTTCAGTTTGCGCCAGAATATTTTTTTTTTTTTGACATTTCTTTTCCTCTCTTTCTATTCTGTCTCTTTGTTTCCCTTCCCTGATTTTAAGGATTTCAGTGGGAATAATTTTGGCAAGTTTTGGTCTCTTTCACTGCAACCAACTTGATCACAGCGCCATTGTTTGTAGTCGCTCCATTTCAAAATTTCTGGTTTTTTTCTGTTTCATCTTTGCCCATATCTCCTTTCAGGAGTGGTTGTTCAACTCTGTCCTCCTATTTCAAGATTTCATTCCCTTTACTTTTTCATTCCTGTTACTTCTGTTGCTGTGTTTATGCTCTGAAACACCATAAATTTCTTTTTCTGAATCGTCAATACTTTTCAATATAAAAGCAGTGCTAATAAAAGTTAAGAAATCAGTTGCACAGGATCCAAATGCTGTGATTACCAGGCAGGCATAGAATAGGCAATTCAGATTCAGGACCCTGCCGTATTTTGCCAAATTCCATAACGTTACTGCAGAATTCCAGAATTTTCTTTTTGCCGTGTCAGGCACTGGTAAGATCAAAGCTGCTTGTCTACTTGCTCTAGGTAGGCTGTCAGTTACATTTCTGTGGCCCTTTCATTTCAAAAGGCAGGGGTGTCTTATGACCCTAAGATGCCTTTTTTCCCTGCCAGAGCAGTGAAAAAGGATTGTAGAGTGTAGAAGAATCTAACTTATATTTTTGCCATAAGATAATAATATTAATTACTGCTCTGGAATGGTGTTATTTAGAAAAAAAAAATCAAAATGAAGTTTTTCAAGCAGCTTGACTTGTTTGGAGACCTAGGAATTTTCACAAATGCTTGGCTGTCATACAAATTCAAATGAATCTCTGTCCTGCATGACAAGGAACATAATGAGCATTAAAATTCTGAGCCAGCAGGACCAAATTTTCCCTGATACAGTTGAGAGAAGAGTAAGCTTGGTCTTGCTTGGGCAGCCTGTGCTCTTTCTGTCCCACTGGGGGCTGCTTATGTCGTGCTGCTCGATGGGCTGCTCGGTTTGCAGGAATTAGTGTGTTGTGTGTGGGGCATTCTTGATCAGGGTAGAAGCAGCAGCCAGCAGATGCTTGAAGCTTGATTTGAGCAGGAACATAACCAGCTGCTTAAACAGCTATCGAAATCATTGCTCTGGTGTTACAGCATGCTGCAAAAAGCTTTCAGGCTTTTATTTTCTCTTGGGTTTGTTCCTCTACCTCAAAAGACCTTTGCAAGGAAATGGCTGCTTGAAATGCTGCTGAGGCTTCTTGTTTTAAATGGCACTACCTTACAAGAAGTTCTCAGACTGATTTTTGTTTCCTCCTCCAGCTTAAAATTATGGGAGTCCTATGAACATCATTCACAAATTCCTAGTCTTGGCAAGAGACCTATTTATGGACTGCCATAATGCAGCTTCCATTAGTCACATAATTCTAAAAAACTGTTTTTCATTCCATGATCACTAGTCATCTTTTCTCCACATTATTGCAAATTAAAAAATTTTAAGCAGTATCGAGTGTTAAACAGAGGGCCATTTCTAGGGCCATGAGGAATGACATGTTACAAAGACCTGCCATCTGTTAAATTCAGTGCTCTTTGTTGCCCCAGATTTGGTTGGTGACCATTTAACTGTCACTGTTCAGTACTAACCATGATTCAAATCCCTCAGGAGTAATTCCAGAGGTAGAACTGGAACATAGTCTCTGATTCTGACTGCATTTACAATTTCTGATGATAACAGGTACCTTTTTGATAACCTAGTCTGAGACCTCATTCAGTGTTTGTCATGGGACTGCTCCTAGGAAGTCCCTTTAGACTTCCATGGTTTAGACTTTCGAAGTCATTAATTCTGCCTGCAAATCTTTTACAGTTGCATGTGCTTTGTCACAGGAGCAGTTTTAATATCTAAGAGGGTTTACAAGCCTGTCATTTTTAAGAGGAGGACTAAAACTCACCATTTATATAAATGACAATCTTCATTTATTAAAGATTCTACCTCAAAAAGAAATTGCTGTCTGCTGAAACAGTGAATGTTTGTTAAACAAAATACTGTCAGTTTTGGAAAACCTCTCCTGGATTTGTTGGGAGTGGAGCCCACGCTGGCAAAGTGTGTGGGCTAAACAACAAAATGGTTTGAAACAGGATAATGAGGCAGATATAGCTGAGGGAGACATGCCATTCATAGTGGAGAGGATGAAAAATATCACACTCCTCAATTTAGAAACTGTAACTGAGCTGTGTGAAGATGACTGAGATAAACACTGGATAATAAAAGAAACTTCCCTCTTCTTAATTTGCAGGTTGCCTGAGGCCGTTGGTTCTTCCTCATAGTTACATTAACATATCTGAGTTCGGGGCCTCCTTCCCCGTAGGAACAGTGGTGTATTATCAGTGCTTTCCTGGATATAAACTAGAAGGGGCAGAGACCCTTGAGTGCATGTATAACCTTATCTGGTCAGATAGCCCACCTAGGTGCCTTGATGTGGAAGGTAAATGTCTTACTGTTTGTTTATCTTTCCAGTTTGCAAGATCTGCATGCTCTCAGCGATTTTTAACCCAGGGCTGGAGCCATGGTTCTGCTCTGGGTGATGTTTCCACTGGCTGTGCAGAGCCTGTGTGGGTTCTGCCGAGTGCAGCCTGCTGTGCTTCCCTGCACCCTCAGCTCTTGGTGTTCCCTGAGGAATGTTTGCTCTCGCAGTGTCCCAGGTGCAAGAGGGAAAGCTCCTAATGATGGCTTTGCCTTTAAAACGTGAGCTCTCTGCTGCCTTTCTGATAAAACACTGGAGACGTTACATAACTCACCTTCCTGTGCAGATGGCCAGAGCTCCTACACATACGGATAGATTTCCACCATCAGCTAAAACATAGCCCACAGAAACTCTGCGTTTGGGCTGTGCCAGCTGCAGTCATTATTCAGCACCACACGCTGCTGCACACTCAAGCAGTCGCTGTCTCTCGTAGTAGTTAACCTTAAAGAAGGATTGACAACAAACAACTGAGCTAATTTATTGATGAGGAACATAAAAACCATGCAGTGTGAGACAGGTAGATCCTAGTGAGCCAAAAGGAATAATCTGTGACTAGAGCCGGGATGGAGGGTGTTGTAGCACATTTGTATTTGCATCCCAGACATTTAAAACAGTGGAACACGATGGATTGCTCCATACATTGCCAAAACTGCATAAACTACCCTCCTCCATCTTTACATCCTGAATGAAACATCCTAGGGAGTCATGAGAATCCAAATACATCCTCTGCATTTCATTCCCCTAAAAGAACTATGTTTCTGTTCTATTTCAAGCCTGTAAGGAAGCTCTCTATATGTAGAATTTAGCTAAAAGCAATTATGGGAATTCATATGTGATGCTTATGTCACTGAACTAAATACTAAGTGTTCTGGAAGTGCAAAAATTTGCCAAAAGCATCAACAAAGTGATAAACTGCACAAAAATAATTAAATTATTGTAATTTTTAGCTGACAATTCAAGTTCCAAAATTCAAAAATGCCTTTGCAATTTTGGAATGACAAAACAAGATGATTTTTTTGTTTGTTTATTTAGCTCACCATGAAAGATTAATCCTCAATCAGCTCTATATAAGCCATTTTTTGAAGGCTTGTTTGTTGTTGTTTATAGCATGGAAAACACATTAAAAAATCAGAAGGGTCCTGTTAGCCTTAATCCAAACAATATAAGTGATTTGATAAAAATGACAGTTCTTCAGTTAGAAAGGTAAGAGCATGAAACTCAAGCGTGTGAGGCAGGAAAAGCTGTGTCTTACTGTCAACACAGGTCAGCATCCCAGCTGCTATCAAAATACCCGAGAAAACTCATGTGCTCATTGTTTCTTGCTTGTATTATGAAGTCATAGAGAGGCTCTTTTTCTCCATAATTCAAAATATGAGGCAAGAACTTCTGCTCTGACAGTTCTACACTTTAAATTACATGTCCAGCGTTGTCATCCCCACTCGACTATGATGATCTGTGGCGGGGGGATCGGTGTGTGCCATCAGGGAGGCTTCCTGAGTTCTGACTTTGATTCAGCCTCCCTTTGAATCACTTTCTTACTGCTCTTTTTAAATGCCAGAACTTTCCCATGGCAGTTTCACATGGGCATCCCATCAGTACATTCGTTAAGTGAGCCACAGGAGAGCAGATCTGGAGCACACCACCTGCAAGGGCTGGTTTGGCTTTGGGGGAGAAGAGGGAGCTTCCAGCAGCACTCAAAGGTCACTCCTGACAGCTCCCCTTGTGAACTCTGCTTCAGCAGGTGTGCAGTGATCTTCAGAATGAATCCAGATAGGGCAAATCAACTCGAGATGCCCTTGTTTGAAAGTGCTTGTTCAAGTGATTTATGCAAGGAGTGTCAGTCTCCAGGAATCTTGTTTCAATCCACTACACTTAAGTAGTGGACGACATTCCTTCCCTGCATATTTTTTTATTCTCCACCTTGCATTCCAGTGTCAAGCTCATTTTTCAGCATTTCTTTTATGTGTGCAGTGTAATCTTGCCAAGCAATATTTTTCACAGAGAAAATCTGCGAATAGCAAATTAATTCAATTTATTTCTTTCCGTATTCAATTAAAAATGCATTGTAATGATGTTTCCTGCTCAGTATTTTAATATGGTTATGATTAAAAGTGAATGACTGCTAGGAAGCTATACCAAACCATTTGAGAGCTTTTATTCTCCTATAAACAGTGCTGCTCACAGCTTCCTCATTTAGAGGTATGTTGTTGTTGAAGTTTCGACAGAAGGGATTTCCTAAATTTGTGTGTAGTCACAAAAATACTATACATCAATCTGATGAATTTTTTCCTCTTTGTTAGGGCAAATAAATTCTGAATGAAGGGTTTGTAGCTCTAATTAAATAGAAGGCCACACCAGGGGCCACACAGCTCCTGCTGCACATCACGCCTTTGTGATGCCTCCCAGCCTTACTCTCAGTATTGGTGAGCACGGCGCTCCCAGCGCCTCAGGTGAGAGACTAATTTTTGCTGTTAGGAAAGGAAGTTTTTTTTCTGATAAGTGAAATAAATCAGTGCTGCTTTAGGCAGGGCAGAGCACAGAAGCTGTGTCACCTGGCACTGAAGGGCTGCCAGTAGCGCAGAGCTGAGCAGCTCAGAAGCAGCTGTTTGCATCTGGCCAGGGCAGTGGTTATGGCTCTGGCAAAGAAGGATGCCTCTAGCTCAGATGGCCAAGTGTTTGCTGGTATGAGATCCTCTTCTTAAATGTTTGTACCTTTGCTAGATTTAAAATATTTGGATTGATTTTTGAGTGTCTGTCTCAAGCTGAATCCTTTGAATGGTTTCAGTTGAAATGGTTGAGCAATATTAGAGAAGGACAGTAAAGGAAATGGTGTTGTCTTACCAGTTCTAGAAAGTTTTACAGTAATTTGGAGGATAAAATGAAGCATCTTCACACTGAATTTTCTTATTCTTTAACTTTCTTAATTTCCTTTTTTTCTAGAGGACTTTTACATTATGCAGGAAGTTTTTAAACTTTCTTTTGTATTGAAACTCAATAGACACTTCCAAGAAAACTGAAGGAAAATGGGCTTTGGATTTTTTAATATGATTTTTAAATTACCAATTTGGGGTTATTATCCATCTGTAGAAACTGATGTAAGTTAGTGATTGCCTTCTGTACAATCTGGTATGCAAAACATGGGTGCAGAATTAATGAGAGTGAAGAATACCACTTGGGGTATAAATATTAATTGTAAAATAAATCAAACGGTTTCCAAAAACATCAGAGGAGAACAAACCCTTGGAAACATACCTGTCTGGAACTCTGTGAAAGGAAAAATATAAAATTATGAAACGTTTATTATATGGTACTTTAAAGTGAATTAAGATATTACACAGGATTTTTAGGGAAAAAAAACAAACAAACAAAACTCAAAAAAACCCCCTAAAAATCCTGAACCCAAGAAACCCTAAACCAAACTGAAAAAAAACAAAAACCTTGGCCATGAGTACTTTGGGAACACGATCTGCATATGATTACATTCCTTGCCATCTGGAGTCTGTATTTTAATTTTTCATGCCCTCTGGAAATCTTCCAAAGAGATGTAAGGAATAGTTCTTATAAAGAACTGGGTGGAGAGTGGCAAGGGAAGCAGATAAAGAGAGGAAAGGCTGGGAGAAACTGATTTCTCAGAAAATAAAGCAGTTGTATGGATAGTGTCATTGGGAAATCTCGTCATTGTATTTAAGAGTAAAAGGGAAAACAGGTGATTCAGTTTGCAAATAGACATGATCCTCTTATCTAGAATCTTGTTTCAGCATCTTCCCAGCTGAACAGAAAAGCTGGTCTTGCAAGAAATCAAATATATTGCAATATCAAAACTTGATTCTGCTTTCTGGGACTGGCAGATTCTCTAGCTGAGATTAAACTTGAAAGAATGTAAAATAGTAAATTTCAAATTTTTGTAGGTAGATTCAAAATTAAAATTAAACAAACATGAAGCACAGACTTCAAAGGGGAGATTCCATAAACAGAAGAGAGTAAAAACACAGAAAAAAACTGAAGGTATTTCCGAACTTTGGAATATAAAACCCACCTCTCATTGTGAGGGAAGATGAAATGATACAAAGCTAAGCAACCATAAAGGTACTGCCAGGATTCTGAAAATTGTAGAAACTGTGGAAGAAAGATAGGAGGAAGAAGGAATTAAGGAATTTTACAACAAAGCCAGAAGTGCAAGGTAACCCAACCCCCCCTTACTTGGGCACCAGGAGATTTCTGGAGAATAAAAAGGGGTTAGCTGGATGACCATCAAAACCAACAAAGTACGCTGCAGAGAAAAAAATACTCTGAAGGACAGGCAAGAATACAGAAAGAGCTTTAAAATTTTTCTTCTCATAAGCCTGTCCCTTAAATGGATAGATAGTCATAGAGAGGGGCTGATAATTCTGACTTAGAACCTAGAAATTAAAGGGTATGTCAGGGAAGGGTTATATTACAGACAGAATGCCATAGCCTTGTAATAGTTCAAAACAAAATAGCTGAAACTTTGTAACCAGCTACGTGCAGGACACTTTGAAGGGAAACTTCACAGATCTATATTCTTCCATAACAATTCCTAATGCCACGAGCACTGATTGACACCGAGCTGTCTATCTGATAAACTAGGCACTTAAAATCTTTTCAATTCTTGAAGGAACATAAAGCAACACTCTGAGAAAAATGGATGGAAGTCAGCCTGTAATCAGTTATGGTGAAGTAACAGGATGAAGTAAGCACTCCTAAGCCTGAGGTGTTATACATTGGTACAAATGGGTTTCTCTCTGTGTTTCTCCGCTGACTTTGAGAAGGCTTTAGATAAATTCCAACATGACAGACTGATGTGTATCCTCAGGGATGATAATGTTGATGCAGCACATCTCCAACA
The DNA here is from genome assembly GCA_013397245.1 of Thryothorus ludovicianus. NCBI lineage: Eukaryota > Metazoa > Chordata > Aves > Passeriformes > Certhiidae > Thryothorus > Thryothorus ludovicianus. Next base: position 2,312,950 of record VZTB01004761.1, read on the forward strand.
GAGAGAAGTCCTGTAGAGGGAGCAGAGGGCAGCAATATAAGCAAGTTTATGAAACGCTGTGGTATTGAGAAATTAGTGAGGTAGATACCAGGATTCTGGTTTAGGTTTGCACCTACTCAGCTTGCAGGCAGAAGGGAGAATAAATTAAATATTGCTCAACTGCCGAAGAGGTCACCCAGGTTAACTGAGTTAATGTTAACATAGGACATATTGATAGCCTGGTTTTTAATAGCTCTGACTACAGTGGTATTTCACTGCCTACAGCAAAATGTGTGACTCAGAAACTACAACCAGCAGTAAATGCTCAAATAGCAGGAGACAACTATATATCTAAGGACCTTTACTAGGGCAACACCTTTATGTCAGTGACACCTTTAGCCTGATGCCCAAAGGATAAACTAGATTGACAGTATCTCACCCTGGGAGTGCTTGTCATGGAAAGCAAGTGTGATGAAGAAGTTTAAGAGTATATTTTAAAAAGAGTGATTCAATAATTCTTCTTGTTTCTGTACTGTAGACAATTGATTCATTCATCATCCAGGAGTGCAGAAATTATATGCATCTATGTATGAGTGTGGAAGGTGAACTCTTTAACTTGGAGTATCTGGATTTTTGTGCTGTTGGAAAATGTTGAACTTGATCTTTTACTCACAGCTGAAGAGATGTGGAAAATAATTGAATTCAAAAGGAGCACAGAGACATGAAATTCTGGACAAAGGAGTCAAGTTATCCTGCCAAACAGTCATCCAATCTCTTAACTCCAGCATCTATATTGCAAAGTGAAACATGAAGAAAAATAGTTCAAATCCAGGACAGAATGGATATGCAACAAAGTGGGCTTTTTGCAGCTCTTGTGAGGGATGGAGGGTTTAGAGAAGAGGCTCCAAGTTGAAGACATTGAAGAACATAAATAGCATTGTATTTCTAAGTGACTTCTCCTTTTTTGCATTGCAGAAATTTTCTTTGATTTTGGCTGGGATTGAAATAGATGCCTTCTCCACTGTTCATGGTTTTTCAACAAAACAGCAGAATAACATCTTGTAATCTGTTTCTTTCATATCTTTGGTATTGCTTGTTGCACAGGATTGCCAGAGTAAATCATGGTTTTACACCTGCTCTATCACCTCTGTACCTTTCAGAAACACCTTAGCATTTCCAGAGTCAGCCAGACATCCCAACTTGTTCATGGAGCCATAATTTCTGCCCTGAAGTTCCATATTGGCTGCCAGATGCTTGTAGTGTTTTATCCATAGTGCTTTAAATATACTGTGGGTTAGGTGGGAGAAAGCAGACAAAAATTCTTCCTGAGGGCTATTTTATGATGTTAATCTTTATTTGACAAGACTGCTTGGAAGGCAAAATGACACATTACCTTCCTTGAAATCAAACATTTTTGTGCTTGTTCATTGAATTTGGCCACACAGTGCACTCACAGAACATCTTCCACAAATGGAGGGAACTGTAGCTGTGGACTCTGTGCACCAGGAAGTCTACTCACTAGTTCATTTCCAGAGATAAAACCCAATATTTAAAGGGTGGCATTTTCACCAATCAGTGTAGGCAGGCACTTGGGAACTGAACATAAATAGCAGAAACCAACACTCCTCCATGCCCTCCTGGTCTTGTAAGATGGTTTGTGAAACTACAGTGCCAAGATCATCTGCTGGCTTTCCTCCTCCTCCACTTTTTTTTTTTTTCTTTTCCTTGTAGCTCTCTCTTGGGAATGGGACCTTGTGCTTTTTCCTTCCTTAATGTGGTACAGCTTGATTTCCTCAGCCTTCAGCTAAGCCCTGGGTTACAGCTTGGCTATTCTAGCATTCCTTGTCTCCATGAGTCCCCACACAAGCTCAAGGGATTCTTGCTTATAAGAAAGAAGAAAAAGCTATTCAAAAAAGAGGGATTAAAGTAACATAAAAACCCCACTGATGCATCCAGCTTCCTGTGAGCACTGGCTTTTTCAGACATTCCTGACAGGAGCCTTTGGCTGTCTAGTTTTCTTAGCCAGCTTCCTGACTGCTCTCTCTCCCCTCCACCTCTGTTATACTTCTAAGCATTTTGACCTTTTCCAGTCCTCAGGTTATGCTGGGATGCCTGTCAAATACCCAAGCCTTGATTTATTTTGGACTTTTCTAATTCCTTCTTGCAAAGTGTCTGTAGTCCCCAGCATCTGCTTCTCAATGTCCTTAAAAGACCGTTGCTGATCATAAAGCCATCCACTCATGAGGGAAGGAAGAAACAAAACTGGAAGCAAGTGATGAAGAAAGACAAAATTAGCTGCTGTGAATGAGACCACAATGCTCCAAGCACTCACATGTTCATAATGAATATAAACATTTCCTTAACTATAGCTGTGGGCCATTTGCTAAAAGAAGTTCTAGCTCTCTAGCTGCAAACTTGTCATCAGTTCTTTTGTAGTATAAATGAAACTTTCACTGTTTAACTTATAATTTATTGAAAAAGATCACTTGGGGTGCGTTTCATCCTGTATTTGTTGTGAAATGCATTTGAAACGAAAGATTTCAGCATTGGTATCAATCTTTCACAGGCTTCTGTGCTGGGAAGGGCAGAGTTGCTGGGGTTGAGTGTGAATTTGGCATGATGCTCCTGTAGGAATTCAGCTGACTGGAACTGCAAAACCTGCTGTGTAATTTGCAGTTCCAGGAAGGAAGTGTGTACCATAAATGACTGTAAAATACTGTCGGCTTCCATTTTGGAAGAATCTAATATTAAGTTATTATTAAAATATGTTTGAAACTAGTTTTATAGTGTTTCATGCAATTCTCAGACAGATGTGTTTGTCAAATCTAGACCAGAGTAGCAGCTTTTCTTTAAAACCTTAATTATTCAATTCATTTCACACTCTGTAGAAGGTGAGAAGTTCTTTTCACTGTGTGCACATTGAAAGGCTTTTACCTCCCTGTCAGAGCTGGTTCATAATTATTACCCAGGGGTGATTTTCTAGGGGTACAGCCAGCAGTCTGGAGCCAGGACACCTGGGGTATGTTCCTGGCTGCTTGAACATGGGCTTGCTGAGTGGTTGAGAAGAAGTTGCTTACCTATTTGGTGTCTGTGCAGTAGAAAACATCTAAATGGCATTGTGAAGGTTAAGTAAACAAGAAAGGTTAAGGTTGAAAAGAATTTGGATACTCTTGGCTAAGAATACAATATTATTACTAATTCTTGCTCTAGGTATTCAAGAAATAAATTCTCTGGCAACCTGAGAGTTCAAAGTAAGCATCTTGTATCTTCATTACTTTACATCTTCAGCCAGGCTTAAATAGGATTTATAAATGAGTACCCAGTTGTTTCCACCAAACTTTCTATTCCGTTATTACTCTTGGTCCTGTTGTTTTGCTGTAGGAATGAGTAATCAGAAAAGTTCCTGAAAGCATGGCATCACTTTCAGAACACAAATTCATTGGCCTCCAAGTTGGTTCCAGTACAGCTCTAATGGGCACCAAGTCTCCCTTCACAGTGCCAGCAGCATTTGTTGTAGGAATGTTTCATTAGGATATTGTTAAGCTGATGTTCACAATATGTGAAAATTTACTCCAGTAAGGCTTTGTGTTCTGCCTGCATTCCTGAAGTGTCATTAAAAAAAAAGTCTCATTAAGCAGCTCTTCTTAGAATGAGATGTTTTGACAGGGTTTATTTTAAAGCAATTGGATTTGCTATTTCCTTCCTTTCACAAACCTCTAAATTTCTTCTTCAAGCTTTTGATTGGATATGAGTGGTTAAGTCCAGTGGGTTTTCTTGCATCCTGCTTAGAATACCGGACATTTTAAGGGGAATTTTTGTTTTGCAATTTTAGAATTAAAATACATTGTATTTTGTACCTTTCTGTAAATTAAAATCAAAGTATAGAATAGAAAAATCCCTCTTTTAGTATTCAAAGTGCAGAATTAATTTCGTCATGCTCTATACTGTGCAGTGCAGGTGCAATCCATTTGCTGGTAATACCCATGGAAATGGACAGGTCTGTCAGGTGAACTGGACAGGAACTCTTATGAATATGAAAGAAAAACTTCTTGGTTGATGATTGATTTTATTCTGAAGGTATGAAGGTATGACATTGAGGGAACCAAAAAACCCAATTAATTAGCACAGTGTTCATAAAGAAGCAGGAACAGGAACAAACATAATCTTCATCTTTTATGTTCCTGTAAAAATATAATTTTCAGATCTTGCATCCCTAAGCATGGGTTTGTACAGAGGCAGTATATGGAAAAGGATCTCTCCTTGGGCCCCAGAAGCCAGCCAGTAAAGCTTCAGGTTGGGACCTGGCCACCCTCGATGGGAAGGGTCAGACCAGGAACACTCAAAGCTGTGGTCTCACAGAGGAAGTGACAGGTTGAATTAAACATTGATTGGGATGCAGTAGGATGTGACAGGTGTCCAGACTCCTGGTGATAATTAGTGTCCTGATGTGTATAAAAGTGGCAAGTGAGGGTCGGGAGAAACTCTTGTTCTTTTCCAGTTCATGAGCAAAGCAGTGTTTCCTCCCCTCAGATGATTCTCTGAGTGAGACACACCAGCATTTTCCTGCCCAGTGGAACTGGCAGGTTTTTATCTGTGTCTTTCTCATCTGAAAGTTTCACTTTAATCTGTTCTCACTCTTTGCATAATGAGCAGGCATTCACAATGTGTTTGGAAGAAGTGTTGTTCTTTATAAGGTGCAAATATCTCTAATCCTCTCCATCCCTGTGTCAAACAGAAATGGCTGGGGTTACACTGCTTACGCTGGGGTTTTCTGCTCACCCAGCTTACCAAGAAATTAATGTCCTACACAAAAGGTGAACTAGTAGCTTGAGACAAATAATCACAGGTGGAAAATAAGCTTGCTTGTTCCTACCCATTATTTCTTTTTATAAGTAAGTGTCCTGTATTTCAAGGCATTTTTGCTTTCCGTTTTTGGTTCACATAAAAAATGCTGGGCAAAACCTTAGTGATTTACCACCTGTCTTCTTTGACCACAGACTAAAACCACTAGCCTTTGAACATTGACTAAAACCAGATTTTGAACAGTGTGAATATCTGTAATTCCACTGTTATCTCTCTACCAGTGGCTTTTAAAAAGTCATGCAATGTCTTTATTCTGTGCCATAGATGTTAATTGAGAATATGCTAATGCCAACAAATATTCCCTCCCTCCTCCAGTTCAGTGTCAACATTGCAGTATTACTGCAGCATCCTCCAGGCAGAGTTTAAAAAGCTTCTTGACCATAATGGGTAGGAAAAATCACTGGGTGAACCTCATTAATTCCTAAAGTGCCCTCAGCCTGTGCCACCTTCCCCTGGCCCTGCTCCAAGGGATGTGGCTCTGCAGAGGCTGTGATGGAGAGGACACTCTGTGGGGCAGGCCAGCCCCTGCCTCTGCTCCAGGCCACCATGTCACACTGCTGGGAACACGAGGCTCAGCTCCCCAGGTTTTAAGCTCTTCTTGATAGTGCTAGTCCTTCACTAAAACCAGCCAGAGCAGAAAGCTGATCTCAGAGGAGAGCCCTCAGCTCCAGCAGCTCCTAGGAGCATGCAGGAAAGTCCACCAAATTGAATCAGTCATTCTTCCCTTCAACTTCCTTGAATAACAGGACTCTTGAGCATCCAGCAAGGGATTTGTTTGCCATATAAACACAATTGCTCTTTCTTTTTGATGAATGATTCAACTTCTCAGCTGAGAATGCTGAGCTATAAAGTTCCTGTAAATCCCCTTACAGTTTGTGGCCAGTTGCTGTGCAAAGACAAATCCAGAGAGCCAGCTTCACCTGCTGCAGAACCACCAGCAGACAGTGTTTGAATTGTGTCTGTCACTCTGCCAAGGTCCAAAGTTAAGGACACAGGCATGTGGTCTTTTAATGCTGGTCATCAGAAAATACTACTGGCTTATCCATGCTGGATGTTGTAATTAGAGCATTAAAGTCTCCAAGGCCTTAAAAAGTGAAGATGCTGAAAGCTATTTGTAGTAAAGATTTAGTACCTTATTCAAGAACAGCACTTAGGGCATTTTTTGATCTGTGAGAACTTTCTGAAGAAGAATTCTCTTGTTTCTATGATTATCGTGCATACTGCTGTTGGCTTTGGCAGTGAAAATGTACTTGTCAGATATTCTTTTATTGTAATCAGTTTATGGCTATTTTCATGCCATGAGTTTGATACATTTGCCTGAAGCCCATGGCATGTAATTTGCAAAGACAATTAGGGTTCACTGGGAATGCTAGAATTTTAAATTTCCTAAAAAACTTCAGTGGCCTTAGGTTTGTCACCTGAGTTTCCCTCCGTATTTGATCTGATGCTTTAATCCATGTAACCAGTATCATACCAGTGTATATTTATGCATCTGGCATAAATAAGGGTTCAGACCCTGTAAGGTGACTGACTCTGCACTAAAAATTTTCTGTCTGAGAGAGCCAAGAGAGTTCAGCAGCCCTCCAGACTTTCATAATGTTTCTTTTCTATGATCAAAATCAAGGCCACTTGCTGGCTGTCCTTCCACTGGCTCCAAAGGATCTTGGATCAGGATGACCATGGGAATGAAGTGAGTTGAGAAAAGGACTAAGTGTATGACAAACTGCCCAGAGCTCAAAGTGAGTTCATTTAGGGTTGTTTGTCATTTATCTTTGACTTGATTTGTGAAAAGAGGCTTTGAACCTGAGTGCTACAGACTGTACATGGGGGCCAGTTTGCCTGTGGAAGTGTTAAAGGGATCCTGAAACTGGTTGAACATAAAGTTCAGGGGAGGTGGTGAATGACACTCCAATTGAGTTAGAATCCATGACTTGCAGTCCAGTTAACCTAAGAATGAAGCACTGTTTCAGCTGAGCTAAAAGCCCTCAGTTTCAAACCTGTTCCATTGCCTCTGCTGGTTCCCAGTGTTTCATGCAGGAGCTGTTGGCAGGTATGACCCCATAAACCTTGACTAGTTCATGACTAATACTTGGCAGGGCAATAAAAAATTGTTTGCAAGAGTTTCCAGGCAGCACCAATACACAAGCATTTCCCTTGAAATATGGATGTGTCCGTGGAAGGGGTGGCACTCTTTTTAGTACTGGGGATGTATCCTACACAAAGAGTGATACTCTCATTTTTAGGTGTTATAAAACATACCTCCATTTGTAAACAGACTGAAAGCTCCATATCTGTGTTGTCCCCACAGTGTATAGCTTTAAATCTGCCTGGAAATGTGTCATTCCTGAGCTGACCCACATTGCTGGGATGCCAGCTTTGAGGGATTTTTCTATTCAGCAGGCTGCTTTGGCTCTCAATGACATTAAGAGGTTAGAGATGATGTAGCAGCTACATTGCTGGAGGGGAAAATTAGTTTCTCTGAGTGTTGCTCTTTGTGATAAGGTGTGCTCTACTTGCTCATTTCTAGAAAGGCTGTGGACATCTACACATCTCTTGCACACTGCCAGAGCTTGGGAAAATTCACTTGCAGAGGAGCTTAAATTGTTCTCTTCCTTTGTTCTCATTCTCTAAGCATAGGTAATAAAAATATACCAGGTTTCCTTATAGGCCAGGATCATGACTTTCACTGATCATTTTATTAACAGGTGCTCTCCTACTATTTCAGTCTGACAACGTCTCCCTAATCTTAAGAAAATTGTTTTCAATCTTGAGTTGACTTCCCAGTAAAGTATTCCTCTTTCTTATGGGCCTGGAGACTTTGGAAAGTGTGCAGAGCATTGAGGATGTGAATTTTTATGTGAATTACTTACTCTGATTTCAAGTTATTATTAAGCCTTGCCAGTGAAAATGCAAACAAAACTGTGTCTCCAGAGGATGGGGAATAGACATTGCTGCACATTGTAATCAGTCTCTCTTGAAGATTCATTAAATATCTTGCGTATTTTTTTATGAAATGCATTATTCATGCAACAAGATTCACAGGGAGAAGCAGCTGAATTGTAATTTCTGGGAAGATTCTTCTTCCAAGGGATGTCATTTTCATTATTTAAATCAATGCAGTAGGTCTTGACTGCATGAGAGAGGCATGAAGTGAAGGGAAGGGCCTGTAGATGGGGCACTGAGCCAGCTGGGAACTGCCTCTGAAGGGAAATAAAAGCATCCATCCAGTAACTGAAGCCCCTTTTTGGGTCAGTATGCAGTCATTTGAAATATCATTACACCTTGTAGGGCTTTTTTGCCCTGTGCTAGAAGCACTTAAGAAAGCAGCAATCAACCAACACTTACACAGTGGAAAAGTTTCATCTCTTGTAAAAATACTGCTTGTGAGCTGCTTTCCCCACTGCTGTTTTCCAGAGTGCTCCCTCAGTCCTCCATGGAGTTCATCTGCCTGGGCTGTCATTCCAGGGCCTACAGGAAAAGTCCCACATGTTTATATTGCAATTCTCTCTTATTTACCTAACCCTAAGTAAGCCACTCTATTTAATTAACACAGGCTCAGCCTCTGCTGTATTTAAGACCTCACTCTGCCAGTGGTCCCACTGAGATCAGTCGGGCTGTTCAGAAATAACAAAACACAAATGTCACCAAGTAGACTTCAAGCTCAGCTTAATAAAATTACAGTGATACAGACTGCACATGCTTAAGCAACACTAGGTGCTTTGCATCTCTTGCAGCACTGCTGATGGCAAATTTATTTCTAAAAGGAATTTAATTAATGCATATAACCATTTAATTATGTTAATGAAACAAAAAAATAGCATGTTACAGCTGAATTATAAATGCTTCATGAAGAGCATGATTCTCCTTATTTTGACTGCCCTGCTCCATCCCCATGCAGCCACCTGATAGGCATGTGTCACTTTTTGTCTTCCTCTCACCCTCTCGTAGAGGATTGGAAGCCTCCCAGATCCCCCCTCAGTGACCCCCTGGCATGCTCATCCCTCCACTGGTGTGGCTGGGCACTGGTGCCACCGAGCCATAGCCAGAAGTGCAGGGAGCTGAGAGGGAGCCTGAAGTGTGCCTGCTGCCTTTTGACGCTCTGCAGCTGCCCAGCAGTGGTTTGCTGGCATTAATGTCCTTCTCCTTCTCCCTCTGTTTGTTTGCCCAAGTTTGTCCACTACCTCCAATGGTGAGTCATGGAGACTACATCTGCCACCCGCGGCCCTGTGAGCGCTACAACCATGGGACGGTGGTGGAGTTCTACTGTGACCCTGGCTACACCCTCACCAACGACTACAAGTACATCACCTGCCAGTACGGAGAGTGGTTCCCCTCCTACCAAGTGTACTGTGTCAAAACAGGTAAAGGATACTCCTACCCTAACAGTCCTGTCTTCTTGCAGTCTGGATATTTTTATATGTGTCTGGATATTTTAATATGTTTGCAAGCTAAGGTCATGATTGCACGTATAAAAGACCAGTGAAGGGGAAAAAGCGAGATCCAGCCTCTCTGACAGTTTAGTGTTAAGATTGCTTTTGGTTCATGGCAAAGGGTTAATGTGTGTTTTTATAAGTTGCATATAAAAAATGTCTGGTCCTAACTGGCACTTCTGAGTAGTGTTGAATATAAAATAACAACGGGAATATACAAGCATAACTCTTGTATTGTCTTTCTGTTACAGAACAAACTTGGCCAAATACACAGGAGACCCTCCTGACTACATGGAAAATAGTGGCATTTACTGCTACCAGCGTTTTATTAGTACTGCTACTGGTTATTTTAGCCAGGATGTTCCAGACCAAATTTAAGACACATTTCCTTCCACGGTTTGTACTGGTTTCTTTATTATTTTGAAGGTTGAGGGCCTTGATTCAGTTTTCACACTCAGCATTCTTTGCTGGAGAGATGGAGCAGCTCATGAGCCTTGCAGATACTTGGTTCTGCTCTGAGCAGAAGTCTCTGAACCACTGGTGTGGAAAGGCACCCCCAAAAACCTGCAGTAGTCCTTCAGGCAGCTAAGATAATAGGCAAAGTTTGCCAGATTCACTCTGGGAGTAATTACTGCCCTTCTATTGAGAGCTGCCGCTTCTGCCTGTAAAAATAGCTGACAATATTTTTAAATACTCGTTTTCAGGTGCTGAGGGAATTAATTTTTTAACTACTGTAGACTTAGTAATGTAAGTTTTAAGAAAGAATTTCATTTTTCTCCATGGACAAATTTATACTAAAAGTTTGCTTTACCTTCATTAGTGTTATTTTCATCACGATTCATAAACATCTCCTGCATCTTTCTTTATTTCCATAAAATATCATGGAGGTGGGAGCATTTGTCATTGACTGACACAGTGCTCTTCATGAGGAAGGTCTGTAGCCTGGACTTGTCTAGCTTACTAAAATGGCTTTCAGTCCTCTCCTTTTCAGATGTTTTCATGTCTTAAAGGTACCTGGGACCAATTCCCTCCTGCCTGAACTATACTGTATTTAATAGGCTACTAAACAGATACTTTAGGGTTTAATGGACTTTCCCAATTAATAGAAATGTTTTGCTTAGAAAGGAAACCATCTTAATACTGGTTAAGGAAACCTCCAACCTTTGAAAGCAAGGCCTGAAGGAGGCCACAAATCTTGTCACCAAACCCTTGTCATCCAGCAGTAGAGATCTCAGTACCTGTTTACTTGGGCTGTAAACACTTTTGTGTTCTAGTATACATTTTGCCAGGGATTCAGACACTTTTGCCTGTGATCTTATATCCATGATGCCTACTTTGCACAGCACAGCAAATGGTGCTCCTTATCTCTTCCACATACCTGTTTACCTTCCCTTCTTGGAGCTGTACTTCCCATTACTGGTTTCATTTTTTCCCATTGTAACAGATTCCACCTGTCAGCCCCAGCGTAGTTTGGCAAACATTTCTGTGAATGTTAATGACCCTGTAGCTTCATTTGGCATGACTAGACAGTGCTGTGTTTACTGAAGTTCAGCAGTGGCTCCGTGTCGCTGCTGACACGCTCCTGCTCTCTGCGATAACCTTTCTGTGTTTGACATAGAGGCAGCCAGGAGGGCTCCATGGGCGACCCTGACTTCGTGGTGGTGGATGGTGTTCCTGTCATGCTGCCTTCCTATGATGAAGCTGTCAGCAGTGGCTTGAATGCCCTGGCACCCGGATACTCAGCCGCCACAGACCAGGGGCATATTTTGCAGACAGAAGATCAGAATCCCCCTACTTACCCCGGTCCCAGGATTCCAGACACGCAACCCAGTGAATTTGAGATCTGTGACAGTAGGTTGGGTTCCTCTGAACTGCTCCAAAGTTTGTACCCGTCCCTGACATGCCAAGGGGCAGCACCTCCCGGCTCAGATCGAACTGATGTATCCCATAGCCCTGACGGGGACGCTGCATCCACAAGTCCCCGGATCGATATCACAGATGGTGAGTCTTGCATAGGTGCAATAGGTGAGTCCATGAACAGGGGACATCATTCGTTTGTCCTGGCAGAGCAGGAATTCACCCTGAATCGCTCCTAATTTCTCCATGGTTTTGTCTACACCTTAGTTTGAAACTTTTTTTAAATCATAAAACTCCATGGTGATAGAATTTCATGTCTGTGATATGTGCTTGCTAGCTGTGGTGCACGTGATTTGAATGCCAGGCCAGACGGCTCCTGTCCAGACCCCAGTCTCATCAACAGAGATGTCAGCAAACACTTGTGTACAGCAGCAAAGCCAAGCCTCATCTTGCCTATGCTGGTCTGTTCATCTGCTCCTCAACTCCTACATTCCCAGCTCCTTCACATATCCTGGCTTTCTCAGGAAATAACAAGATTTTCTTCTCAAAAGAGAACATAAATCATATTTTCATTTTGGGCCAAAATTAGCAGCCTTTATTAACAAACTCATCATGCCTGTTCATCCAGCAAAATGTTCCTTCCATCTGAGACATGTGAGCCTTAAGCCATGGTCATGGAAGTCACAGCCTAAGGAGAACGTGCCCATTTGCCAGGAGGGAGCTTGCCATATATTATTGCCTGCCTTTAAAATGGAACACGAGCATGTACTGACACAATTTCATGGAGTGCTGATTGGTGCTACTCAGCTTGTTAAGGAAACTAGATGGCTTTCCTTGGAAAGCCATTTTAGAGGGAGAGGCTCATATCCCACTCTCCATTGTCACTGAGCTGAAGCCCAGTGTCCTAAATTCAGTGTGGGTGAAGGTCTGGGTGGAGGAAGTCTTCTGCTTCAGAGGGCTTTGGATAGCTTTACTGGTATCACAAGGGAACAGAACACCCATGAGGAGAGGAAGAAATTATGGGGCTGCCAGTTAAAGTCCCTGCCACCTCTGAATGCTGCTTCAGTGTTAATGAAGTAGCAAGGATGTTTGCATTTAGGTTTTTGTGGTCCTAACTTGTTGGAGAAAATCTGTGTAGTTTTAATTATCTAATTTTTATAGAGGTGTTAGAGTCTGAGTGGGTCTAGAATTGGCAATATCTCGTGTCTTGTTCAGATATTTGCAGTGTCCATTTCTGGTTTTTGTAGAGTTGGTAACAATGTTACTCTGCAAAAGCAAAAAGGGAAATTGCAATCAGCAGTCAATGCTATTTCTTTGTTTCTCCTAGAGATTCCTTTGATGGAAGAAGACCCTTAGCCTGCACTGAGTCGTGTCTTCATCACATTGCACTGTTGGGTGACATGAATCATGAGGATTCAGAGATAGAAAAGACTCTCTGTGGATTTGGGGAGGGTGTTTTCCTACTTATCAATCTTCCACGCAGTGATGTCACCAGGTTGGGTGTGTGTCTTAATCCACAGCGGGGATTAAGACAGCATTTGGAACAGCAGCAGTTTTATGAATGAATCCTGGGGATTTGATGAGAGCAGATGTAGAAAAAGAACTGTGGCTTTTTAGAAATGAAATGTATATCTGCATCGCAGAAAGTCATATGGCTCTGTAAGAAATGCTATTGGATTTTGATACTAACTGCCTCACAAAAGCATGTCAAAATATGTAAATTTGCTTATAAAGACTGCTTTAAATGATCTATGGACCTCTAGTTTATGAAGAATCCTTTCAAGTTTAAAAAATATCAGTACTGAAAAAAGAGGAAAGATCCTCTTTGACTTTCCTATGATAACCAGGAAGTTTTTGATTTAGTTGGTGGTGATTTTGCTTCAGACCATGTCTGCAGAAAATGTAACAGAAATGATGGGATTCATATATTCTTTGATGTACAATAGCAAATATATATAAATATATATATATTTAAAAACTCTTAAAGAGAAAGAAAAGGACAGACTCTCAGGTCACATAATGATCTGGAGATTTTTTTTAAGGTAAGGCAGAATTTATATCATAGACAATATTCAAAGTAAATTATCAATATTTGTATTTATGCAAGACTTCTGTGACTACATTGCATTTGATAAATCCTGCTGTAATATGAGAGATCTAGAAGATGTTAAAATTATGAAATACATGCTTAAGAAATGTCGAATTGCCGTACTTCAACCTTTCTTAAGCTCTTAAATATATATATATATA
>VZTB01004761.1:2326370-2393951 GCA_013397245.1 Thryothorus ludovicianus
ATATATATGAGAGTAATCTACAGTCATAGCCCAGAGCACTGCCTTGTCCCTGTACATTGTGGTAGTATTCTGAGCCATTATTGTAGAATACTTTAAACAAAAAAAAGAAAAAAAATAAAGCTGAGTTTCAGTTCTTTTGACTTATCTGACTATTGTGTAGTTGGCCTTTTTTTCCCTTCCTCACTTCTTTCACCAGCTCCTACCTGAAGGTAGGAGACAGCAGAACACCTGTCCTGTGGTATTTTCAGCTGTACATCCATTATCCAGCTGGAAATGGAGAGAGTGGTTTTGGTCAAGCAGAGCACATGGAATGGGTGCAGCAGGGGCACAGCTTCTGCACATGCAGTGTGGGGAGGTTTGTTAAGGGTTCTCTCATTGTGCTAAAGCCTGTATGAGAGGTTCACTCCATGGTGTTACAGGCTGTTTGTTCTTTATCAGGAAAATTCCTGGCTGTTTCACGTGCTTTCTGAAATCCAAGCAGATTTTCTTGTCTTATTTTTGGTATTGTGCAGATGAAACATCTTAAACTGGCAGTGTTTGAAGGAATAGCTCACTGTGTATTAATGACAGAGATTGCCATCTTGTGGGCTAATCCAAACCAAAGGGGAAAATACAAATGAGTTCTGATTTTATGTACAAAGTAAATTAATATCTCTGTTGCTATAAATAGAGGATCACTATAAGCTGCTCTGTTATTTTTTTGTGATTGTTTAATGATTTATTTGTATTGTGGTAGCATTTGGTGGCCCCACTCATGAGCCAGGCTAGTGGAATGATAGATGTGTTGCAACCATTCAAGAAGAGTGTTTATTAGCATCCTGTCAGCAACTGTACATGACAGCAAGAAGCAAAAGCAGGCTAAAAACTGGCGAGCAGAAGTAATTATGTCAATTATCCTATGGTAAGATTGATGAAAATACAGCGATTGGTGCTGAAAAATGAGACATATTCCATATTATCCTCCATTCTTGCTTACACAATATTTGCAATTTTTCTTCTCCTGAATTGTCTCAGTTGCAGCTGTATGTTCAGGTTTACCCCAGAGATGTATCTCTCAGGTGTTTGTACTTTCTTGGCTACCCCTTCCTTTTTAGATCTCAAGCTTTCCAGAAGGGTTTGCATGACCAGCTGATGCTCAGAATTATCCCTGCAGCAAACAAGACAGGAGTGCTGTAGAACCAACCCTGAACTGAAGCACGCCCCAAGCCTCCAGTCAGTTATGTGATTTCAGTTTCCTAATGCCATTGAAAACTATTGAATTTACTTTAAATGCCTTATAAAATGCTATGAAATCCCTCTTTGCTGGTCTTTTAGCGGCTCGTGAAATTTCATTCCTTATTAAATTTTTTTGCTTCCATTTATTAATTTCTGTTATGAAAGCTTCTTGATTAATATTTGGAGCTCTGAGGTTTTACAGATTTACACTGCTGTGTGTATTGTATTGCAGTCATTTCATTAAGGGAGCCAGACAGGGTAACTTAAGAAATGTAAATTTATGACTTATTGGACTATTTTTATTTTAAGAAGTGCAGAACTCCAAATACACCAGAAAGCATGAATGTATTAATTTTGCTTGATAGCCTTTTGATAGGACTGTGCTAAATACAGCTTTTAAAGGGAAGAGAGTTTTACCATTTTTTTGCTTATGTTGGATAAGACTTCCTGAAAGGCTGTTTTGGAGGGGGGGATTATTTGTGTGGTGGAGTCTGGGGATTTTGCATGCTTGAATATTTAGGGAGAAAGAGAGGATTTTTTTCTCATGCTACTGTTTTTCCACGTAGGGCTTGAATTCTTATGAGAGGACTGCCTGCCTCTGGATCCACACCTGTGTCCCAACCACAAGGTGACACCCTGGGCTAGGGCTGCCCCCAGGTGCCCCCAGCCTGCCCAGCAACCTGGACACCCTGGAGAACTCCACAGCTCCCTGGCCTAAGACTTCAGGATGTTTTTAGGGACTCAAGAGACGAGAAGGCTGCTATGATCATGGCAGGATGTTCACTTGTGTAAACCAGACCAGATGGGAGGATGAGCACATCTTATGCAGATCATAAACTGTTTTCTCTTGAGCTAACTGGATGTGAATTAAAACAGATTGGGAAAACCCTTCTTGATGAGGGGAGAAGCAGCATGTTAGTGAAGATGGACAACCCATGTGCCTTCAGCAGAGAGAAAAACGGTGTGTACTGAGAACTCCAGGAAAGAAAAACAAGAACTGGCTTCACCCTGCCAGTATTTCTAAAAATGAGAAAAGAGGAGCAGAAGTGAGCAGTGTGTCAGCCTTCAACACTGACTTACAAACGGGGGCTTGACCTGCAGAGTGCTGGGTGAAGGGTGGGGATCCAAGGTCTCACAGGGGCTCTGCAGGGAGTGAATCACAACCTGAGCATGAGTCAACAGAACCTGGCTGTTGTGAAAATGTTAAATGTCAACACAGGATTGTTTACACAGAACTGTAACTTACGAAATGCATGAAGCAATCCTTCAGTTGCACTCAGCACTAGTAAAGCCTCAGCTAGAGCAGGGTGTCAGATGTTGAGCAATTTTTTTCCTCTTCAAGGGAAACGTGCTGTAGCTGGATGGAAGCCAAGCAGAGAGAATTGGAAGAACCTGTCCTGTCCTCTCAGGTCATAGATTATGTAGCATTTAGTGTGAACAACAGACCAAAAAGAACACAGAAATTCAGTTTTCTGTACGAAGCATGTTTTACAAAGAAGAAGGAATTTATCATATGAGTAGGACAAGAATAACAGACTTAATTGAAGCTTGAGAGAATTAGGTTAGATATTAGGAAAAAACATTCTAGTCACAGGAATGGTTACTAGGAGAGAGAGATGGTCTGAAGAAGCTGTAAAAACCTCTGAGAGATTTTTTTAAGACTGTTTTAAATAAACAGAGGCCAGGCAAGCATTGGGGGAGGTGCACAATGTGAGCTTCGGGGCCTCTTCTCATTGTGTCTCTGCATGATTCCCAGTTTGTGAGAACTAAACCTGGCTGATGCCCAGTTTTGCCCATAGATTAATTCCAAACTGATGGTACTGGGCACACTGGTCAGCACTCATCAAAACCACAGCCAGAAATGCTCTCCATTCCACCAAGAGAAGCTTTCATGTAGCATGGGCTGAGCTCCAATAAAATCCTGTGACTTAAACCCTGTTGCATTGAAGTGACATTGATTTCAGAATTTTGTTCTGTGACAAATCCAAACTTGGGATTTTCTGGTCTTCCTGTCTATCTTAGGCAGCTAAATGAATGCAGCCCTTCTAATACTCCCTGCGCATTAGGTGAAGTAAATCCTCTCTTGGCAATTATCTGAAGACACCTATTGAGCTCCATGAGAAACAGCAGCTTAGGCAACTGGAGCACAGAGCCCATTGTCACGTTTATGCAAAACTTGCTTCCCATGCCCAAAAGCTGTTTGTTCCTCCTGCTCTGTGCTGTGGATGGTAGCACAGCTTAGCACGTCAGCTGTCAGAGGGGGAGTAGCACAGATGAGAGAAGCACCTCTCAAGTGCCTGTTCTTGATCTCCTGTGGATGCCCAGGCAGGACTTGGGGGCAGAAGGAATTACAAAGCAAGTGAACGTCTGCCCCAAACCCAGAGGGGTCTCCCATAGTCAAGGACACATCCAGTCCCTCCGACACAGTTCCCAAGGGAATTGTACTACACTGGAAGGAAAGCCCTGTGGCAGAGGGGACGGGCCGTCCTTTGCCTGTCACTCTCCCAGGCCCAGGTGTGCAACCAGAATAGACAGACAAATCCTTCTCTCTCCATATAATGTATATAACTTACTTCATGCATTCAGATTTCTCTCCTCACTGCTATTATATAGTGGCACACAGCCCGTTCTTCCAGCCCTACATTTTCTAGGACAGGAAGATAGGATATTTAACACCAACAGAAAGGGCTGAGATTGAATCATCTTCTGTCCAGGTGTCAGGGCAGACTTTTTAATAATTCACAAAGACCCCATAAAGAAATTGAATGGGTGAGGCTGACTGGGATTTGAGGCACCTTTCCTCAACAAGGCAAAGGGGCTGCCTTGCAGGGCAGGGGCAGCTGCCATGTGAGGACATTTTATAACCCAAGAAAATTGCATTCACCTGCTAAAATATATTAAGCAGAAACTTGGAGAAGAAAGAAAAAGCATTTAAATTTTAATAAAGCCCAGGGGACATGGATAAATTCCCCATGTTCTCCAGTAAGAACAGAGGGAGCTGTTTAATACAACTGGTTCAAAAGAAAGTCAAGAGGCAAGCACAGGCTTCCAAGTTTTGAGGCTCCAACAGCTCTTTTCCTTCACCTCTGCATTTCTGTCATCAGACAGGTTCTGCTTACAATAAGGGCCTTGGTTTTGGTTTGTATTCACTTTTTCCATTTTACTGTGTTTGCCTTCATTTCTCCTCTGCTTATCCTTCTATTTGCTCAGGTTTTTTTGGCAACTAATATTGTTGTTCCAGTTTCATTTTGCCACCCCAGTCATGCTGGGAGGCAAAACAAGCTGCTTAATTGCAGTGCAGTACCCAGCAGGACACTTTCCCTCCTGTGTAAGAGGTTGCTCTTATTTGCTTTGCTCATTTAAGTTCTCAGCAGAGAGGACAAGAAGGGACATGGAGCTCCTCACTCTGCTGGCAAATGGTCCATGAAAATGGCAGGAGAGGGGCACTGAGGGGAGCCCACACTGCTCCACGTGTGCTGTGTCTGTGCCACAGTCCTCAGTCCCAGGACTGTCAGCTCACCAGCTTTCATCGGCCCAACATTCACAGGTGCATGTGACTGCTCCCATAAAAACACAGCAGCCAAGGTTTTAAGGATCTGCTAATGTTTTAGAGTGTTGCTAAGGTAAGACCTTTTTAAAGACCCCCTCCTTACTGAAACTGGTGAGCTCACATCTTCAGAAAATTGCCACGGATACGGTCCAGTTAGGGAGCACAGGGTGCACAGCAGGTCACTTATCTGCCTGCTTCCTGGTGTCCCCTGGATAACTGCTTGAACCAAAGAGCTGCCAGTTGCTGAGCTGTCAGGTTCACGNTTAACATTCCTTATTACCATCCGCTTCTGACTTCCATCCATCTACTGCTGAGTACAGGCTGCTCTTGCCAGAGCAAGTGGCTTTGAGCAGCTCTGTGAGCCCCTGGAACTGCAGGGGATCACATTTGCCACCACTGTCCCTTCTATTAATTCCATGGCAGCACATGCTGCTCGCCTGCCTTGTTCAGTGCTCTCATGCTAATAACTGTGCAACCAGTTGTTGTTTCTTTCATAACCATTACCATAGCTGCCTGTTGTTAATAATTCAGGGTTAATTAGTTACTAAAAAGTTTAGCAGAACAATTTAGCTTCACTTAGCCTGTTCATTGATGAAGACTATAAATGTCTGCAGTCTATCACTGATAGAGCCATTACTGGAGTTCAGTATAATTGGATTTAACTGAAGTGCTGCAGCAAAAATGAGGGTTAGTCCAACTGGCAAAGGGAGCTGTCTGCTTGTACACCTCCTGCTTGGTTTTCCATTGGATTTTTGGCAACCACTTGGGAAGAGAAGTGCCACAATAACTTAGCAGGTTTTCTTACGTATCCATTCACATTGCAGCAGTGTGCAGTGTGGACAGAGCTACAGAAGTGCTGAAGCCTGGCATTAAAACAGACATCATGACAGCTGTAAAGTGTCCAGCTTCTCAATTAGGCTTAGGGTGCTGGGCTGATCTATCACAAATACATCTTACTGGGGATAGGCATACCTACAAAAAGGCTTGGATGATAGTGTTCCCTTTGGTTTATGGAAAAAGTGGGGGGGAAAATTGCCAAGAAGAAGCATCATTAAAGACAAAGATGCCTCTTCAGTTTCCTCTGGTCTGGGAGGCTCCTGTTCCCTGAATTTCTGAATCTAGGAACTGTTACAGACAGAAGGCTCTGGATATACACACTGCTCTCAATTTCCAGTGAAATGAATGAGATCTGGGACCCTATTCAGGAATGAGCTCTATCTGACCATGCAGTCAGGAGTCCCCATCTGACTCCCAGAAGCAGAAGAAAGGCCATGTGCTGCCTTCCAAGGGAAGGCAGGGTTTATCATTACACTTCTTTAAAGCAAAACTGGACCCTGGAAAACCTACTTCTGTCAAAAGACTTCTGATTTTATTTGCATTACAGCATTTGCAGTGGCTCGAGGCTGGCTGGGTGCATTGTGGGTTCATTTGAGCCTTCCCAACAGAGGGCTGTGCAACAGATCATCAACAGCCTCTGGCTGCTCGTGGTAAGGGCAAGCCACAAGAGTTTCCCTCATAGATACTTATAAATCCAGAATAGCACTGCCTTCACCTTTGGATGCATAAATATGCCTACATATTTACATATTAAATTATGGGCAAGAATGTGATTGTCCCCTCACCTTCGGTTTTTTCATGGAGGATGTGTCACCAAACCATATTTTATGTCACTAGGAGGCAGCAGACGTAAATCAAATATCTGCCCCCTCTAGAACATATAAAAACAGAGGAAATGAAAAGAGAATTCAAGGGATAACATGAAATGAAAAGACAGGAAAGGAAATTAAAATAAAATAAAATAAACCAAAAATAATTCTTAGGAGCAGTTATATTGTTGAAATGGACTGAAATGAACTTCAGTGCAACGAAATGAACTGAAACTTACTGAAATGATACTCCTTGAAATCTCGAGATTTCATTTCATGAAAGGAAATGAATGGAGAACTCAAGGCATGAATTGAAATGGAAAGACAGGAAAGGAAACAGAATGAAGTAGAATTAAATATATGTATAAAAGAAAATTCTGAATTGAAGGGGAAATGAATGGAATGGAATGGAATGGAATGGAATGGAATGGAATGGAATGGAATGGAATGGAGTGGAATGGAATGGAATGGAACGAACTGAAGTGTAGTGAAATGAATTAAAAGGAAATTATACTCATTCAAATACTGAGATTTCATTTCATGAAAGGAAATTAGTAATTTTCATTCCATGAAAGGAAATAAAATGAAAAAACAAGGAATGAAGTAGAATTAAAAGACAGCAAAGGAAATAGAATGAAATTAATTTGAAAAAAATTGTGAAATTAAGTAAAAACATGGAATGGAATGGAATGGAATGGAATGGAATGGAATGGAATGGAATGGAATGGAATGGAATGGAATGGAATGGAATGGAATGGAATGGAATGGAATGGAATGGAATGAACCTTGCTGACATGATACTCCTCGAAATCTTGAGATTTCATTTCATGCAAGGAAATGAAATGAGAAAACAAGGAATGAAGTGAAATTAAAAAAGACAGGAAAGGAAAAAGAATGAGATGCAACGAAATGCGAAAAAAGAAAATTGTGAAATTACAGAAAAACAATGAAATGGAATGGAATGAAGTGCAGTGAAATGAACCAAACCTTACTGAAATGATACTCAGTGAAATATTGAGATTTCACTTCCTTGCATGAAATGAAGAATTTTTCATTTCACTAAAGGAAATGAAATGAGAAATCAACAAATTGAGCACAATGGATAGAAAGGGAAGGAAATAGAATTAAATGAAATTAAATTTAATTGATAAAATACAAAATCCTGAAAGAAATTGAAAACAATGAAATGGAATGGAATGAAATGAAGTACAATGAAATTGTATTGGTTTAGCATTGCCTGGTTTTGGTAGCCAGTGGGACTGCAGGAGTGGCTTCTGTGAGAAGTAGCTTGAGGCTTCTTCCATGTTTGGCAGACCCAGTTCCTGGTGACTCCAAAGATGGACATACCACTGGTCAAGGCTGGGCCAATTAGAAGTTGCTGCAGATCTTCTTAAGGTTTTTGCCTCAGCAGTATTCAGCACTGTCAGATCTTTGTATCAGGATGTCTGTCAGGCCTGGCTCTGTGAGGCAGTGAATATTTTTATCTCCCATCATCTCCAAAGTGAGTACCATTTAAAACTAAACAAATGTTTTTAAAAAATAAGTAAATAAAATCAAGCTTAGGAGTAGCCTCCTTGTTGTGTTGTTCTCATGCATTCATTTTTCTCTTCAGATTAGTCATGCACTTGAACAGGAAGTTCACGATAGGGAAGCCAAATGTCACATTCACAGTTTGGACCCTGGAAAGAAATGCAGCCTGTAAACCAGAAAAATATTAGCCCATGATTACACTGAAGTCCCAACACTTAGTGCAAGTTGTGTTCATAAGTGCTGTTCCTAGGAAGCAGCAGCCTCTGCCCTGCAATTACATATTTAAGCCCTGTGAAAAAGATTTAGTGACAGGGTGAGAAAGGCACAAATCCCAGGCTGCTGGTCAGAAAGAGTCTTATGTAATATCAGGATTACACCTATACAACAGTTGAAAGACCTTTGATATTTGGACGAGTATTTTTCTCTTTTACAGAATGAAGAGAGTTTGGACCTTAAAAGGAAGGTGAGCTGAGGCTTTGATTAGTAGAGCCACAGAAAAAGAAATGAAAAATGACTGTGGAGAGCCATAAGTATATGCAGAAAGCTTACAGGGAAACTTCTGCCAAGCAGGTTGTGATACATTTTAAATTCCAAATGTAGATGGATTCACATGTGCAGATGCCAAACTCAACTGTTTCTATACAACTTGAAGAAAGTAGGAAATGCAAGAAATCCCCAAAAGCACAAATCTGTGATAACTGGCAAATGCTCCATTTGAGCAACTGCTTCACCCCTTGGCATGGTCATAGAGAATTGATTCTGCTCTCTGAAAAACAACAGCTGTTCACTGTTGAAGGCTATTTCTGGATTTACACCATCTACATTAGGGCAAAAGAGACACAATTTTATACTTTTTAGCCCATCTGTGCTGGGCCTTGACCCACACAGCTCCATCAGTACTGGTGCACTGGCCACAAAAGCCAGGAACAAAGGTGACCAGGCTCCAAATTCTCTCAAATGTACAAAGAGAACAATATCAGCAATGGGTGAGGTTACTGGAAATGGCAAGCATGCTCTTTTCAGGCAATTATGATTTGTGAGGTGACAGCTGCTTCAAAGGCAACAGAAGCTTCGTGGCATCTGCAGCATCTCTGTTTTCTTTAGGCAGTGATGTTCCATGGCAGGACCAGGTGTAGATAAGAGCAGTGTTTTAGGGGTTGTGCTGATAGCACAAAATGAGCAGAAACTGCTGTCAAATCAAAACAGGCAGAAAAAGTACAGGAATAGGCCATACAAAAGTGAAACACGTTTCATGTCAGAAAGGTTGGACTTTCAGGTGTGGATGAAGCCAGAAGTGATGTGGCATCCCACTCCAAGCACTTTTTCCAGTTATTCCTGGCTGGCAGGTGCTGTTGGCATAAGATCAGGAGTTCAAAGCACCACTTAAGGTGGAGTTTGGCTAAACTGAGCATGGGACGAGGTGGAAGGAACTGCAGAACAACTGCTATATTTTTCTCTTTTCACCCCATCAGTGATTCCCTGCTGTGGGGCAGGAGATGGAGTAAAAGGGAATCTCTCCAGAGAGAGATATGGTGGCCACTGGGAAGCACAGCCTCCAGCACAGCTCTCTGGTGGGCAGGTCCTGCTTGTCTGCACCACTCCAGGGCCCCTCCTGCCCAGGGCATAGGAGCCAGAGGCAGCAGCAGCAGCAGAGAGGCTGCCACCCAGCTTGGGAATTCATGTGATCACCCAGCAGCCCTCCCTCTTAAACAGATTACTTCCACCTGCTTCTTGGTTAAAATGTGATCTACTAACGAGACTTCAGGTTATTCATTTAATGCCTGCAGGAATCTTTCCATGTGGAAAAAAAACATTAAAAAATTAAGGACTTTTTCTCTAGGATGTCACATGCTTTGCTACCAAACCACTGTGGAGATCCTTAAAAGAATAACATTCTGGGAGTGCAAGAAGTGATGTGCCATTTTTAGGCTCTCCTCCTCCGCTGTGTTTTTCAGAGGCACAGCATGACGTGTCGCAATTCATGTGTCACTTCTACATTTGGAGAAGTGGCCAGGATGGACCAAGCCATCCATCCTGGCTGAGAAAGCTGTTGTTAACTGACACACGTCTGGAGTGCCACAGGAGTCACATGGACACAAGGCTGTCGTGGAGGGGCTGGCTTTTAAACCCCATATTGTCATATACGTACAGTTTTCAGTTCCATGGGACATTCTGGTGTTACCAATGGATTTTGTTTTATATTCATCTCCCTTTTTTGTTAACACTGCAGAAACTTATGTCTTGAGGCTCTTTCCTGTGTTTTCCTGATGCCACTCTGATTCCCAGGGGGGTTCTGTGGCAGAACCTGAGCTTGCACAAGCATTTCACATGTACACCCACATCTCGGTGCCAGACAACTGCCTAACATGAAAGCTGTCACAGGTCATTTTGCTACAACCCCAACGTTTGAAAGGTATTTAGGTTAGAGTAAAACCAGATTTCAGCTCCAGTCAGCCTTTTTTGCAGGATACAGGGAACAGCTGGCTGGTGGATGTTGCCCGAACAAAGGTCTCCTTCTACTCCGAGTGGCCTCAGGGGGCTGCTGCTGCTGCTGCTGTGTCTGGCTGGTCTGACAGCAGGACCCAAAATAGGGATTTATCCTGTATAGCTGTGGAGGTCAGACAATCCAGGGCTGTATTATACCCATAATAAACTGTGGGAGTACATTTTTCACCTACAACCTCCTCAGATCTGGGAGAGAAACAGAGCAAGTTGAACCACTTCCCCCATCACTATCCTTTTGCATATTTTTGCCTTGGGTTTAAGAATCTAAAGCAGGGTAAGCACAGGTCTGAGGGTTTCTTTTTGCCAAGATCTGGCCATGTTAATTTCAACAGAGAAACTTCAGTTTCAGTGTGTGCTAAAATGAAAATAACATCATTTTTCAGGCTAAAATGTAATGTATCAAATTATTCTTGACATGGATAGAGCACTTTATTCAATTGATCCAGCTTTGCTCAGTTAGCCTTTACTGAATTTGCTTTTCTCTCCTTTGCTCAAATTAACACAGTCAATATTTGTAACTGAAGTCAGTGGTAGTCAAAGCTCAAAAGGCAGATAAATGCCTCGCCAAAGTCTTTAGTCTCACTAAGGGAAAAGCTCACAGAAGGAGATTGAGATCAAAATGCTACCTAACCCAGGAAAAAATTAATTTGCAGAAGTTATTCTTCTATATACATAAAGAGAGAATAGTTAAGTTTGTACATGTAGAATTTGATCTTTTCTTATTTTCTCCATAATATGGACAAACTGTTGAGTTCACTGCTTTGATAAAAATCTTTCCAGAATGCTTTAATTATTCCCAGAATACTCTTTTTCCCACCTGTCCTTTTTTCTTTCTTTTTTCTTTTAAGTTAGAAGTTTATTAATAAGATCATAGATTTTCCTATGTTAGTTATGTGAAATCCATATGGGAAAAAATCAAATAATTCTCGGCATTTATTATGATAATTTTAACTGGGACTCATAAGGTAAAGGAACTTTATTGCATTACCTATGCAATATCTGAGAATGTGCATCTCCAGGAATAATGACCTTATTGCAGTGTTGATCTTGTGTGGGTGGAAGCCTGGTTTAGAAGGAGCCTGGGGGAAATGCTCATGTATTTCACCTGCCTATTGTACATTATAGGTGAGCTCAGAGGTACAATAAGATACACATTTGGGAAGTGTCTTACATGTAAGAAATGGGTAATTTGATGCATTAATCACTGAAGTGCAATTACAGGCCTTAATTTAGAAGGTATTAGTCACTTGCCATAGATAACCTTCTGTGGCTATTAGAATTTCATAGGCTGAGTACATTACAACTGGCAAATGTAATTTCCACAACCAGCACACACAAGGGGCTGGTTTTGGCTGGAAGCACATTTTTTTTCTGTATTAAATCCACTCCATTAAATACAAGAGAGAGCACCTGTTTGGGTCTTATTTCAATAAAGACTATATCCTGGCTGCATTTTAAGGGGGCTTATAAAGATTGCATGTTGTTCATGTATTTTATTAACATGTTTAAAATGGAGTGGGATACACTGGAAATGTTATGAGCACATTAGTATAAGACATCATAGCTGGTGATAAACCCAGGCGATAAATAGCCTATTAACCTGTTGCAGTCTCTATCAAAATGTGAGACAAATAACTATAAAACCTTTTACAGCATTTACTGATCTTTAATAAATGAATCTTCACGCATGACATTTTCTTGAAATTAGTAACATGCTTAAAATTAGGTCTCTCAGTGCTTAATTTCAAGAAGCTGCATAAATCTAGGAGACAGTAAAATTCTGCAAGTAATTGTTCCTAATTTTTGGTGTTTTTCCAGGCATATTGGAGAGGAAATCTTTACCCCCTCCATCCTAATTCCCTTTTGGTGCCTGCTAGGTGTCTAGCTCGCTGTGTGTATGTGACTTGCATAAGACAAGGGAGGAGCAAGAAACGTCTGTGCTGAACAGAGGCACCTTGGCAGGAAGACAACTTTTGTTTTTGTTTCCATCGTTTCTTTCAAGTGACAGAACAACGTGAGAGGGCTGTGTAGGTGTGCCTTTTGTCATCAAAATATAACATACAGGACATGCTCATCTGCATCATTTGGAATTGTATTACTTCCTCTGTGCTAGAAGGCACTGAAAGGTGTCAGCACACTGCTACAGAAAATACAGCTGCATTAACAAACAACTTGGCTTTCTTTTCTCTCTGAGACAGAGAACAACCACAGTAGCTGAATATTTCGGCATCTTTATTATACAGTCCTGTGATTTATGCATGTGAAGCCTGGAGGTTTTTAATAACTGGATCAAGAAGATTTAATCCAGAAGCAAGTCTCCAGTCGTAATAATGGTATGTAAGCCTTGTTCAGTGACAAATCAGCCAATACACCTAACCCAAAAAAGTTGCAGGTTGGATTTTCAACCTTAGGTTAGTAAGAATTTTTGCAAAGAAACGCTTGTGTAAATTCATGACCATTTGTTAGCAGCAGGTGACTGTACAACAGGCAGCAATGAATACATTGCTTCCATGCTGAAATCTACATTATGTATTAAACAAAAAGGTTCTCAAAAACTACAGCCCTGAAAGGATAACAATCCTGCTTACCTGCTGCTTCAGCCACTTCTATTTTACAAACTGAAACTGGCTTAGCTGGCACCTAAACTGTCACAGCATTTCAGACCTTGTTTTAGTAATATCAGTATAAAATATCTCAGCATTTTAGGTATTTGGGCAAACAGTTGGAGGCCCAAGCTGACAGGATCTACAAAAACGGAGGTGCTTCCCACCAGCAACAACAGGATTATAAGTGAAGTATCTGCATCAGACAGATGTTTGTGGCCTGTGAACTGGGGGCAAGTATGGTTAAATTATGATACTGGTTCTTACTGTCACCACATAAAAAGAGGTGCTGTGGTGGTAGACTCAGTAGAAAAGAGATTTACTACAGGCTTACTGTCTTTGCCTATTATTTATAGCTAAAAGTAATCCTGAAAATATTCAGAACCTAAAGTATCCGGTTTCCTTTATTCAACTATAAAAGGGAGAAGCAGGACCAAAAAAGAAAATAAGTTATATTTTTGAGCATAAGTATCACAACCATTCTCTCACAGTGTAAATTTGCACAAAACAATTTGCTTCCAGATACTTTTCTAATATCCCATGTGTCCTCAAAGCATTGTATAGGACTTTTCCTATATTTGGTGCTTTTCAATTCCCTGTGTTTTATTTAAACACACTATTCCAAATTTAGCAAAATTACTTGTCTTCAAGGTCCAGTTTTTTGTGGCCTTAGGACTGTTTGAGTGACAGATATGTCACCTGGTTTAATGTAAGTGTAATATATCCCAGGCAACCAGAGAGGTGCATTAACACAATTTCATTTCATCAATTACTACTCCTGTCCCTTCAATTCACTTGGTTCCCTGACTTCAATATTTCAATGAGTACAATTTTTGCAAGGTTCTATCCTTTTCTCTGCACCTTGTTTCATCCCAATCCATGCCATCAGAGTTGCTTTCAAAAGGGACCCAACATGGGCAACCAGTCATGAGTTTTCACACTTTTATAAGTTTTGGTCCATTTACATACATTTATTGTCTCATTACATCATCAGGTCATGAAGTCCCATCCTCCCAGATTGCTCTCCTCAGTTCACTGTTGTTTACACTTCATGGGCCTGAGGCTGGAACAGTGTCCTTGGTTCTTGGGTTGGAAAAGGATTGTTTTGTCCAACTACCCTATGAAGAGAACTTGCTAACAATTTATATGAAGTTCAGAGTCACACACCAATGCAGTACAGAATCTGAAAAATAGAAAAGTTAAAACTTAAGGCATCAACATGAGCCAGCAGTGTGCCCTGCTGGCCAAGAAGGCCAAGGGCCCCTGGCCTGTATCAGGAATGGTGTGGCCAGCAGGAGCAGGGAGGTCATTCTTCCCCTGTACTGGGCACTGGTGAGGCCACACCTTGAGTGCTGTGTCCAGTTCTGGGCCCCTCAGTTTAGGAAGGATGTTGAGGCAAGCTTTGGTCCTTTTCACTGCACCTCATTTCATACCAATCCATTTGGTTGTAGTAATTCCATTTCCAAATATTCTTTATATATATATATATATTTCAATTGCATTTTTATCATATGCTCATTCCAGAGCATTACACTTTCTTCTCTGATTTCAAAATTTCATTTCCATTCATGAAATGAAATTCTTCAGCAGCCAGAGTCCTAGATCCAGGCAAGTTTGTTCTGGGAGAAATGCTCCATCATTTGTGAATTTAGGAGGTAGCACCCCACATTTGGCCAGTGTGACTGGACTCAAATGGTGGCTGTTTTCCATGGGATAAACAATTAATTCCCCCAGTGTCTCATGGTCAGGTCAGAGGTGGCATTTGGTCCTCCAGTGGCAGCCAGAAGTTTAGGTATTGACAGCTTTGGTCTGGGAGAAGTCCTACCATGTTCCGTGTTCATGATTTTAGGAGACAGCAGCACACTCTTGGCCACTGTCTGCTGCTCAGATAATCCCATTGCCTTTTACTGTTTTCACTTAGTTACAAAATTTTCCTTTTTTTTTTTTTTAAGCATTTTATTTCATTAACCTCCTTTTTTTAAATTTCATTTCCTGATTTTGGGATTTCAGTAAGTATAATTCTGCCAAATTTTGGTCCTTTTCACTGCACCTCATTTCACTGCAGTCCATTTGGTTTTAGTCATGCCATTTCCAAATTTTCTTTTTTTTTTTTTCCAACTGCATTTTATTTCATCATATTTCTTTTCAAGAGTGTTTGTTACACTTTCTTCACTGATTTCAAGGTTTCAAGGGCAGGGAAATGGACTAAATGTTGCCAAATGGATCTTCAATGAAATCGCAAGATTTCATTTCCTTTCATAAAATGAATTTCCTTACATGAAAGGAAATGAAATTTCAAAGTCAGGGAACAAAGTGAAACAAACTAACTGGGGTGAACTTACAGTGAAGTGAAATTCAGTTTAAAGAAATCAAAGAAAATGCTGAAATGAAGTGATTGTAATCCAATGTAATGAGATTACAGGAAGTGCTCCCCTTTGCATGCCTTCTGCAGTTGCAATGTCCCTGGAGGTCTAGGCTTTATGGTATGCAATCATTTATAAGTACTTAATACAGCAGTGACATAAGTATAAGTAATTAAAGGTACATAACACAGATTAGTATGAAAATAGGCACTTTGGTGTCATCTCTGGCCCAGCTGATGCCATAGAAAGCAGAACAGCTTAAGCAGGAAAGAGTAAGAATTTCCTGCCTAATATATTCTCATTGTCTGGTGGGATACCAGGGAACATCAGGGACAGAAGCAGCATCCACATGCTCCCAGAAGGAGGAATCTGGGCAGGAGAAGGGTCCACAACTTGGTGTGACTTGGCAGCAAGAGCTGCCTTAGGCACTTCATTCCAGAAGAGCCTGAGACTTATGCAACCCCAAGAGAGTCGAGACTCATTTTATTTAATAATCTTAAAACATGGCCCTCAGTGCTGCATTTCCAGCTGTCCAGATTAGGTGAAGCTTTGGTTAACAAGATGTGTATTGTAGATCCAGTGCTTTTAGGCTCCCATGTCTCCCATGCAAAGTTACTGAATCCCCAGCTCTCTCCTGTGGATATGGCCATGCAAAAGTGAGCTCAAGCACTAGCTCAGAGGTGGTCACTTTTTCAAACAGCATCCACTTCCAGAAATTTTATCTAAATGTAACGTGAAAACCTGAATTGCTATAATTTTTTGAAAATAAAAGTTACCTTGTCCTCTCTCTTACCTCCCCTTTTCATTCCTGGATTGCTCTCTAAGAATTACAGTAACAGGCAAATAAATCACTTCAGTTACAGATCTATCATTCAATCCTAACTTCTTTAGGAAGCCTAAGTGTTCCACTTAGTATAAGATAATGTAGGAAATGGAATATAATGGCCATTAGAAATAGGATAATAATGTGAGTGGAGGATCACCTGCTTACAGTTATCTTGGGTCAGATCAAGTGCAGATGAGTCAGCTGTACTGGAGGTAAGAGAGAGGTGTGCTGGCTCTTTCCACCTGAAAAAAAGACCAGAAAAAACAAGCACCAAGCAGCTGGAAAACACAAATGTTTATGTTTCTTAAACTGAGATGAGTCAGTCTGATCATCTCCTATAGATTAAAATGTAGCAAAGCCCATAAAAACTGCCTCCTGTGCTCTGACTGCACCTCTCAGTCTGTTTTTCCCTGGCCTCACCTCCCATGGAATGGTTTGGGTTGCAAGGGACCATAAAGATGATCCAGTTCCAACCCATGGGCAGGGGCACCTTCCACAAGACCAGGTTGCTCAGAGCCCCATCCAACCTGGCCTTGAACACCTCCAGGGCAGGGGCACCAACAACTTCTCTGGGAAACCTGTTCAAGTGTCTCATCACCCTGACAGTGAAGGACTTCTTCCCAACATCTAATCTAAACTCTGTCAGTTTAAAGCCATTCACCCTTGTCCTATCACTACATACTTTTGTGAAAAGTCCTTCTCCTGCTCTCTTGCAGGCATCTTTATGTACTGGAAGTTGCAATGAGGTCTCCCTGGAGCCTTCTCTTCTCCAGGCTGAACAACTGCAGCTGTCTCAGCCTGTCTTCACAGGAGAGATGCTCCAGCCCTCTAAGAACCTTTGTGACCGTCCTGTGGACCTGCTCCAACACTTCCCTTCCTTCTCTTATTTTCTAGAGTTCTAGAGTTCGGTATCCAGCAGACGATCCTGGAAAGCCAGGGAGGCCTTAGATTCTGCTGGGCAATTTACCTTCCAGCGCTTCTTCACTGATGAGTCTACCTTTTAAAATACGTTTCTTTTTCCCCGCTCCATATCCAGACAATCACCACTTCCCTCTCCTCCTCCTCCCCGCTGCGCCACCCCAGCGCTCTGGCTCTGCCCTTTGTTAACTCTCACCTTGCGTGAGGGAGCAGCTCAGCACCCGCACGGCTCGGTCCCGCTCTCCCTGCGGCGCCGCAATTCGCCCCGCCATTCCCGGCAGGTGGAGGACGCTGCCCCGCTCCAGCCGGCCGGTGTGTACGTGGGAGCAGGGCGAGGGGCAGGGAGCAGGGAACGAGGCCGCTCTTGTGTCCGTGCGAGGCCGGGTGGCGGCGGGACGCGGGGCCGGGCTGCGGGCAGGAGCCGCGGGAAGGAGCGACCGCCCTGCCCGGGCCCCTCACGGCCCGCCGAGGGTCAGCCTTCAGCCTCGCTTCCCGCCCTCCACCGCCCCTCTCTCCGCCGTCCCTCTCTCCACCGTCCCTTTAAGCCGCCGAGAAATAAGGCTCTCCACCTTTAGGAGAATGTTTTGGCAGCTCTTCGCGTTGTTCAAGGCGCTGTGTAATGTGGCATTCATTCGCTTCCCCCCACCCCGAGGCGGACAAGGATTACCGCACCCTTCTTGGCGGGGGAATCGGTCTGTGGGGTACAAAGTCCCTGAGAGGCACAAAGGCTTTGAAGGTGCGACTTGAAAGACAGGGCTGAATCTGCACCTGGCCTTTCAAGAGTCCAGTTTGTGGGATTTCTGCAGTTCGGGATTTCAGCAGTTCCACCCTGGACTTCAGTACTTGAGACCTCGAGCACGAAGTGTTTTGCTTTTGCAGGCACCCAGCAGTGCCCGAGTCCGGCAGGGCTGACTGGTCAGCATCTAATGTGGCTCCATGGCATAGGTGTTGTCAGGTAGTGAATTAAAGAAATATGAACATTGATCAATGTCCATCTATTAACGGACAGAGATTCTCTAACAGTTTAGAGTTAGAAAGTGTATGTTTATTTGGCTAAGCAATGTGTGGGATATCTCTCTAATGCACACTGCGAAGTTTCATAGGTGATTACAAAGCTTTAATGTACAAAAATGTTGAATATACAAAATATAAATGCATATTCATATATTTGTCATTTTCCCTTCTTCACTTCATATGCTAATTGGCAAGAAGGCAATTAGAATATGTAGTTTGTTTCTTGAAATGAGTTGGGGGTCTTTTTTATGAAGAATCAATTAAAATGATGAAATAAACTAAGACTTCTTTGCTCTGACCTTTTTTCCTTTTCAGAGTATTTGTGACAAATGAATCTTGGTAGAATTTGCAGTTTCTTGGATTCAATTTGTTTCTTACTATAAGAAAGTTAGCTATTGTCCATAAAATTGACAAGCAATGAGTTATTAGATTTAGGAGGTCTTATTTAAGATTTGGCTTCCGTTGAGTAAAGTTTGTCTTTTTTTCTTTTTTTTTTTTAACTAACAACATCTATTCTAACTGTAATTTTAACTTTTCTAAAATTCCTCAAAATTAACATCTCAGTAGGCAGGCTTCCAGCTCAGACCTAGCATAGCACACAGCAGTGTTGTAACATGGAGCAGTGAACTGTTGCTGTATTCCTTTAATCCCGTGATGTACAGCTGGGAGCATTCACCCCGGTCATGGGAGAGTTCAGTCCATCAGATTCTGCCTGAGGGTGAATGAGACGTGTCTTCCTCTTAACTGGCAACAGGCTAATTTTTGCCTCCTCTGACTTCCTTGTGAAGCTGTGTCATTATGCAAGAGCTTTCAGAAGCTAAGGTGGTGAAAGAAAAGGAGTAGAGGGCAGGGAAAGAAGGACCTTTAGGTCCTTCTCTGAAGATGGTTTCTGGGTTGAACACATGCATAATCAGAATATAGAAGCAGCCCAGTGAAGATCTCCCTTTCCTCCCTTGGCCCTATACAAAGCATCCTCCAACCCTTCATTAGACTAAAACATGTGCTTGATTTAGAGAATCTTGAACATTATTCTCTCAATTGGAAGAGCTATAATGGAAGAGTGCCTCCTGTCTAAAATAATCAATGATTCCACAGTTAGTGGGTATGAGTGTGAAGAAAAGAGTTTGGTGTTGCATTGTGAAGAAAATAGAGCTAGCTGTAGCTGTTTTACTTGACAGATTAATGTGCTAAATAAAGACATAGCTGGCTTTCTTTCTGGAAAGAGCTGATTTTAATTTAAAATACAACCTGATGAGGATTTCTGTTTTGGCAGTCCCTTGGTGTCTGTCTGCAGGTCTTTATGGATTCAGAAATCAGGTGCAAGATCTTCTAGAAGCACTGCCTCCATGTGTAATTCAGTCTCCTGCTTCTGCTCTAAATGCCTTTCATGCAGTTCAGCCTGTGTGACACCTGCTCTTCTGGTTGGGACTGTCTTGTTAAGGATAATAAATAAATAAGTAATTGATCTGGGATGTATATGCAGGTGAGCCCTAGGATGCTCCTGCCATGCTGGGAGTCGATGGAACAGCTCCCTCACCAAGAGCCTCCCACAGGAATGGTCTCAGGAAGGCTACCAGCTACTTTCCCATCTTCTTCACTTGGTAGATCTTCACTGCATCACAGGTTCAGCAGTACAGAGTTTTGTCAGCCATACTGGTGAGTGAAATTTTCACATTTGTCTCCTCCACCACCAAGAGCAAACTCAAATTCATTCAGATTTAAAGCATATTTCAAATAAATTCAAACATCTCGATTACAGGAAAGTCTGGAGCAGGTTTCTAATTTCACCTAAAAGCTGGGCAGATTTTATCTCTCTTTGTATTATATTTATGGTTCTTTTGTCACTGGACATTTGCAGCTTGTTATCTTTTGATTGCTTTTTCAAAATGCCTGTGCAAAAAAAATACTTGCAAAAGCAAATATCCCTTTTATAATTTGTTCCACATATTCAGGAATCTGTTTCCATACTTTTAAAATAGTTCTTTAAGAAATACTCTGCACAAATTTGGTCCCAGAAGTGCAGGAGTGGTAACCATGTCATTTCCCCTCTGTCCGGTCACCATTACTCATCTTTGCTGACTTCAGGATACCAAGACATTACCACTGTTTTATGCCTGACAACTGTTTCACAGGCATAACAGCACTGATCAGCTTTATAAAAAGGCAAGACCTTTAAAAAGAACTGTACAGAGCTCTGTTTCTGACCCCACAGTCTGAATGCTGCTTCTCCACTTCATCAAGAATTCACTGTTTCCTAAAGAATTTTTGTCTCTTCTGTGAAAGCTGGCTTCCTGTAACTTAAAAACTTGACTCTCATTCCTAAGACTCCTTTCCTGTTACCACTTTGATCTTTTCCAGGTGATAGCTTAAGTCTTGGCTGCTTCTAATTATCCTGTAAGCACATAAAAAAAAAAAAAAAGAACATTGTGTCCCTGGGCTAAATTCACTTTTTGAAAAACACAGTCCAAAGTTACAGCAAAGAGGGAAGGGAAACTAACAGGAAGGAGACTTTTTTTTTCCCCTAGGGTGGCTTCTAGTGTAGCCCAGGCAGTTCTCACATGTCAGCTTTCAAAGAATAGGGAAAACATGGGCTCAAGATGTGAGGTAAGAATACTTGAGTGGTGACTGACTGCCTAGAGGTGGTCTGTGCAGCTTTCAAGGAGTGTTGCTGCTGGAAAACAACAGTAGCAAAAACTTTGGAAAAACAAACAAAAAACCCCCACCGAACGAAAAACTGCCAAATAAATCTTCACTGCTCTCACTGAAGCCCTGTTTCCTTAGGACCTGGAAGACTGGTTGTTGGTCCTCTTCTGAGGCCAGCTGAGGCTCTCTCTGCCTTTGGGATGTCCTGTGACACACAGGGCAGAGTGGGGCTGCCCAGGACTGGCTCACAGACCAGTGCCCAGTGCTGGGGACCTTAGGGGAACAAACAGGGAAAGGAGCAGGCTGGCCCTGCTCAGCAGGGACACACTCAAAACAGTGCTAGGGGCCAAAAACACCTGAGCTAGGACCAAGGGTTGAGGTCTGGAGCTAGGGCACTCTCTCTCTGCCTATCCAATTGACTCCTGTCCTCCACAGAATAGTCCACAGTATGTTTTAGTCTTTATTTTCAAGTTTATTTTCCTGTCTTTCTGGGGACTGCTCTCTTGTAAAGAACTGTTACACTATAATTAGTGGAATCACATCTGTCTTTGTGTTTGCATCTCATCATATAATCTGATGGGATATCAAAACAAACAAATAAATACAAACAGGAAGTAGATCATTACACCCAAACCAGTACTGGCTTTTATGGTCCTTCTGCTCTGTCAGGTCATTAAATGCCTTATGCTTTTCTCCATCAATGATAGGGATTGTCACAGTGCTCAATTACCTTGTAAGAGGCTTCCTTATTTTAAGAGGAAATATGCTCTCTTTGATTTAAGCATCCTGGCAACTTAAGGGAGAGGCTGAGGGGGTGGGATGGGGCACAGTCATTAATCATGTGATGAATGAAATAGTTTCTTTTTTATATCTTAATTGGCTAGAGGGGCCCCATTACAAAAAGTGTGTTTACACTGCACAGCTTTTTATGAGCACAAATGCATATATTATGATGGCCTAAATCCCCGGCAAAAGCTTGGAGCTTTGTTTTTGTTTCAGTAAGCAGATTTGATCTGATCAGATAACATCAGTGATACACATTTTCACAATGGCAGTTGACCTTTATCTGACCAATCTAAGAACAAAGGCTTACTATTTTGCAATGTATCTTTCAAGATCTTTTTTTACGACCTAAATAAATATTACAAACTTCTTGTCAGTAGGCTTTCTGTTAGATTAAAAGAAAAAGGATGCTCTTTGAAGGTCTTTGGGGTCTGTTTTTCTGAGAAATTTTACCAGGCACCAAATACAAATAGTCCTTCACAGTCAGTGAATATCATCAGTGTCTGGGAAACATATTCATCATTTTTGCCATGGGTGAAGAAAACATGAATGATACTAGAGCATCAGACAATGATATTTTGTTCTGCACTTTCTCCAAGAAGTAGGAATGATTCTCATTTCCCTACAGAATTGTGACCTGGGAATATAAAGAGAAGACTGCACAAGGGAGACTCCTTTGGATGGCTGGAAGGTGCCCAAGATCAGAAGCACATTTGTCTATTCAGGTGAATTTTTGGGGTCTAGGCAGCAATTGCACAGCAACTTTTCCAGTGCATTTTTGTTGGGTGTTTGGCAAGAGGAGCAGCAAGTGCTTTCTTAATCTCCATGAGGGAGCTGCTGCTCTGGCATGAATAACAAAAAGGGACAGTCTGAGCCCTCCTTTTCAGCTTTACTCCAGGCTCTGGTTACTGACAGGGTGTCCTCAGGCAAACACAGCAGTGCTGAGGTAAACAGGCATTGCTATGGCATCCACTCCCAGGTACTGCCAATTCCCACCCTCTTTTGCTGTGGTTTGAAACCAGGGTAGCAAAATCAGACTTTAAAACAGTGAGTACAACTGGGAAGGTAAGTTCAAGATGACTCAATGCCTCCCCACCTTTCCCCTTCTCTTTGCTATTTACCCTTTCCTACATCAGAGCAGTAGAAGGAAACAAAATCTCACATGCTGGGCTCTGGTTCTCTGAACTTCAGTGCTCCAGTTTTCAAGAATGAAAATTTTCAGTAATAATTTCAATCCTCTTGTCTTGACAAGACAAGAGGATATAGATTCAAGCTCTACCAGGGAGGTTCAGGTTGGACATCAGGAAGAATTTTTCACTGAAGGGGTGTTTAAACATTGAAAGAGGCAGCCCAGGGAGGTGGTGGGGTCACCATCCCTGGAAGTGTTCAAGAAAAAACTGGACTTGGCAATTAGTGCTTCAGTTTAGTTGGCATGGTGGTGTTTGGTCAAATGTTGGATTCAGTGATCTTGGTAGTGTTTTCCAGCCTTAAAGATTCCATGACTCTGTGATTTTATGAATTGAGCATTTACACATCCCTTCATCTCCATGTCTCTGCACACACATGTACTAAATGGAATGGGGTGATTTTTGTGGGAAGAATATTTTTCCCAAAAGGTTTTACACACTAATGTACAGTGATGGAGGGTTGCATAAATTGCTGCATGATGGTATTCTGATAAATTATAAATCTTTGCTGTCTTCATGAGAGCAGCAAGAGGCATTTCTTACTGCCAGCATCCCTCTGCTGCTCATGAATTCAGGGGAGAAAGTAATAACTTAGGCAGAAAGGGGGCAAAGAGTTTACAAGTGAAATCTTGCTTGTCACTAAACCAGAGCAAAGTTGGAGTGTAACAACTGCTAAAAGATTGTTAGATGTTTTTTTAGCTTATAAGAATGTGGAAAACCAGATCAGTGTTAAAGAAAATATGTCTAAAAATATTTCCCCACTTTCTTCTATTCTCATAATAAAAATAAAACTACATTTTAAAATTTAAAAACAACATTTTCTAATTCTTGCACTCTAAACATTCTGAGCTTTTTCTAGCTGTCTGTTTTACCCATATCTGTTAAGTATTGACTTTCAAAGTATTTTCTCTTTGTCACTGCTTTTGGTGATGCTGTGATTTTGCCCAGACTTTTAAAAGCAGCCATCTCATCTGGGAGGAAAATTTAAATGTCTGAAAGATAAATGTAATTTAAAACTATTTGTGCTAAACACCTTATATCAAGGTGTCAAGAAGCAGCAATATAATAGTTATCAAATATTAAAAGGTTAACTTGGTGTTTTGTTTTCATGGTTCAAGCAAAGAGAAGAGTAAAAAAGTAAACAAGATCTTGAATGACCTGCTGTATGTTTAGCTGTGTCTTTTTTAATAACCTACAATATTTTGTAGTCACAAAAAACATATAGTTTACTGCTCATAAAGTGCCCTTTAAAAGTGCATGCTAGGTTAAAAAAGAGGTTAGTAAATACAATTATTTTTAAATACTTGGAATTATTCCCCATTGAAGAAGTTAAAATTTCTTCACTTTTTTTATAGTACAGTGTACAGACAACCCCTTTAGGACTAATAAATTGCTCTGTTTTTTATTATGCTCAATAAAAGAGAATTTTGATACTCACTGCCTGCAATTTGATTTCATTTGCAGCACATCCTAAATTCCTTGGTGAGACAAAACGTGAATGAAGATTGAGTGCCAGGACTTCAAAAATCAACTCTCATCGTATGTCCCTAATCTCTTCTACTTTCAAGGGTCAGAGCTTGTCTCAAGCACATGAGTGTCTCAAAAATTACAAGATCACTGTTTTAAGTTGTGAGCTATGTGGGTTTCCCACTTAGTGTTTGAGTCTCAAGGGTGAAAATTTGCAGACTCACTCCAGCAGTCAAAGCTGCTACAAGTTAAGGTTTTAATATAATCAGATAACTTGGAGAACATCACCAAAAATGTTTGATACAGTGGGATCATGTCAGTTATGAGACTGGATTGTACTGTAGTGTTCTTGCACTTTCTGTGGAGCAGATAGTCTCTAAAAATTGGCTGGATCTTTCCTTTGGTATTTGCAGGGGGAATGTCATAGTGGCTTCTACTGACATACTTTCTAATTTCCCCAGAATCCCCCTGTACAGCAGCAATAAGCATAATTTTAATTTAATTTAATAGTGCAATATTCTGCATAGAGTTTTGTACTTGTCTTTTAAAGAGGGAAGCATGCTCAAATCAAAACTGTAATCAT
Organism: Thryothorus ludovicianus; assembly: GCA_013397245.1. NCBI lineage: Eukaryota > Metazoa > Chordata > Aves > Passeriformes > Certhiidae > Thryothorus > Thryothorus ludovicianus. Next base: position 2,351,204 of record VZTB01004761.1, read on the forward strand.
TCAAAGCCCCACTTTTTTCCTCTCTGAAGTGGATTTACTTTGCAGACATTAGATAGCCACTAGGGGTTTGGTTCTACAAGAATTCACACTTACCAATCTTTAAGCAGATTGTGCTGGAGGACACAAACATTCATCCATTGGGTCGTCATTTCATTTCAATAAATGCTTTGCTAAAAACAGAAGCAGATGGTTGCAATCTTTGTTAGAAAGTTGGGAGTTATTTTAAACTACACTGCACAATCACTTTAGGGCTAATAATTTGCTCTGTTCTTTACCGTGCTCAATAAGAAAGACGTTCTTGCTTTGAAGAGGTTTTTGTCTCAGATTAAAAACAGGCATAATGCATGGAAAATACAGTATGGGAATAAATGGATTCATCAGCAAGCTGCAGAAATTGTTCTATGTGCCTGTCTTGGTTTAGGGCAAATTTGGGAGGAAACTTTTGAAAGAGTCTCTCTAAAAAGCAATTTCGAGCAGCCGTTTTCCCTATCAGTCCAGGAGACATAAATTTCCTTTGAGAAAAGTGGAAAAAACTGTTTATTTAACAAGCAAAGTATTCACAAACATGAGAAAATTAATAATATTAAACAATGGAACATTTCATTGTTTTGAAGAGATGGGAAATTTAGAGAGGTTTTTTTTTTTGACAGGGTGTAGCTTGGCTCAGTCTCCTATCAGTCCTTATCTGAAAAAGGAAAGCCACAATTTTTGTATAACTCAGGAATTTACAGTTTGGGAAATGTAGTTTTTCATAAAACATGGAATCGTGTAGCACAGTTTCAGGTTACTGCTTTGTTTTGGTTTTTTTTTTGTTCCCTCACTATTTGTCTTGTTCCTGCCTATACTTTCAAAACTATTTTACAGCCATTTCCAGAATTTCACATTTTCAGATTAATTTGAGGCTCGAGGAGTCCCAAAAGAGGTTCCCCTTCTTAAAATTCATTGTGACAACAATCTGAATTCCAAACAGGTGACTGTCCTGACAAGGAGAGCACTCAGGGAAAGAGCAGCATTTGCCTCCTCTGTTGAGATGACTGAGTGGCTGCACTTGCACGATCCAAACTGTTGTAGCCTTTTTGGAAAAATTAATTAAGGAGTTAAGCTAGTACAGCAGCATTACCAGTTCCATGGTGCAGATTAAGTAGCTAGGCCAAGATTTTTATTCTTACCTGGTGGGGTTCTAAAGAACTAAAGTTGAGTTACTTTTTAGGTCACAGGAAGTCCTCACATCTTTTTGGGATGGGTATTCTGACCAAACAGCCTATCGGGTGATGCTTGTTAGACTTCAGAGAAAGGATAAATCCCAAATCACAAGTCATTTTTAGGGTGACATTAGTCCTCTATTCTACAGCTGTTTAAAATGTGCTCTGAATCTCACTGCAGAGACTGCAGAACTAATTCTCACTCATGTCACTTCTTTTCACATAGGTTCATGATGTTTTGCCATCAGTTCCTGCTTGTCTTTGGCCTGTCACTAGCTAGTGGGGTGTGTGCATTTAGAAGCTGCTACTCAGAAGCCCAAGTCTCCATATATTTATCCTGCAACCTCACAGATGTTCCACTTGTGCCAGAGGACACAGTGAAGCTTCTCCTGTCTTTCAACCGTATCAGACAAGTGACTTCGACTTCGTTTCCACTGCTGGAGCACTTGTTGCTGTTGGAAATTGGAAGCCAGTTTGTCAATCCTGTTACCATAGGAAAAGGAGCATTCAGGAACATGCCAAACCTTCGTATCTTGGACTTGGGAGACAATAAAATTCTTCAGCTGGATCTTGATGCTTTTGTGGGCTTGTCAAGGCTGACTGTTCTCCGTCTGTTTCACAACTACCTTGGAAACTCCATCCTGGAAGAACGTTACTTTCAAGATTTGAGGTCATTAGAAGAATTGGATCTTTCAGGAAATGAAATCACAAAACTTCATCCCCATCCCTTATTTTATAATCTAACAGCCTTGAAAAGTGTGAACCTGAAAAATAATAACATATACAACTTTTGTCAAACCAATCTTACTAGCTTCCAAGGAAAGCATTTTTTATTTTTTAACCTTGGTTCTAATCATTTCTACAGGACAGAAGATGTGGCCTGGGCCAAGTGCCCCAATCCTTTCAAAAATATTACATTTAGCACCCTGGACCTTAGTAGCAATGGCTGGAGCACAGAGACAGTCCAGTATCTTAATGCAGCCATTAAAGGGACTCAAATAAGTTCTTTAATATTTAGCAGTCATACAATGGGTTCAGGATTTGGCTTTGATAACCTTAAAAATCCAGATAAATCTACTTTTGCAGGACTAGGAAGAAGTAATCTTAGGTTCTTTGATATTTCACATGGTTTCATTTTCTCTCTTAATTCCTTAGTCTTCCAAAGTCTTGGTGATCTGGAATCACTGAACCTTTTCAAAAACAAGATAAATCAAATCCAAACGAAAGCATTTTTTGGCTTGAGCAATCTAAAAAATCTCACTCTCTCAAGTAACCTTTTGGGTGAGTTGTATGATTATACTTTTGAGGGTCTACATAGTGTAATGTATATTGATTTACAGCAAAATCATATTGGGATGATTGGTGACAAATCATTCATGCAGTTGGTAAATCTGAAAACAATTGATCTCCGAGACAATGCCATTAAAAGACTCCCTTCCTTTCCACATCTGACCACTGCCTTTTTAGGTGACAATAAGCTAATGTCTGTAGCTGACACAGCAATAACTGCAACATACCTTGAAGTAGAAAGAAATTGGTTGGAAAACCTAGGTGATCTCTATAGTCTTTTCCAAATTCCAGATCTTCAGTTTATCTTCCTAAAACAGAACCGGTTCTCCTACTGTGTGAAAAGTGCTAATGTTATAGAAAACAATCAGTTAGTATATATGGATCTAGGTGAAAATATGTTACAGCTGGTATGGGAGAGAGATTTATGTTTAGATGTGTTTGGGGCATTGCCCAAACTTCAAGTTCTACATCTGAATAACAACTACCTTAGTGCTCTTCCACAGGAGCTTTTTAGAGGTCTAACATCTCTTAAAAGACTTAACCTGGCTTCCAACCTGTTGTCTCACCTTTCTCCTGGGCTGTTCCCACAAAGCCTAACAAACCTAAACTTATCTGGAAACCAGCTGTTATCCCCTGAGCCTGAAGTCTTTATGACTTTGAGTATTCTGGATATAACACATAATAATTATGTCTGTGATTGTGCTTTAAAGAGCCTGCTAGTGTGGCTGAATGAAACCAATGTAACCCTGGCTGGCTCCGAGTCTGACAGGTACTGTGTGTACCCCCCTGCCTTTGAGGGGGTGCCCCTGTCATATCTGACATATGATGGTTGTGATGAAGATGAACTCCATCAGGCACTCATATTCTCACTATTCATCCTCTCCTCAGTCATTTCTCTTGTGTTTCTGGTGGCAGCCATCATTTTTACTCGCTGCCGGGGGATTTGTTTTATCTGGTATAAAACCATCACAAAACGACTGATAGACAACCAACCACGAGCAGCAGATAAAAGTGAATACAAATATGATGCATATCTCTGCTACAGCAAAAAGGACTTTGAATGGGTCCAGAATTCTTTGCTGAAGCACTTGGATTCACAGTATTTTGATAAAAACAGATTTACCTTGTGTTTTGAGGAAAGAGATTTCTTGCCTGGGGAAGAACATATCAACAATATTCGTGATGCCATTTGGAACAGCAGGAAAACAATTTGCATTGTGACCAGGCACTTTCTCAAAGATGGGTGGTGTGTGGAAGCCTTTAATTTTGCCCAGAGCAGGTACTTCTGTGACCTGAAGGATGTCCTCATTGTGGTAGTGGTCGGGTCACTTTCTCAGTATCAACTGAAGAAGCACAAACCAATTCGAAACTTCTTACAAAGGAGTCGGTATTTGCGGTGGCCTGAAGATTATCAAGATGTAGACTGGTTTTTAGATAACCTTTCTTGCCAAATTCTGAAGGAAAAAAAAGTGCAAAGGAAAATCAGTGGTATAGAGCTGCAACCTATAGCAACTGTCTCACGTTGACTGTCTGAGTTCCTGGCAAAATATCCCATTTCCAACTGTGCCGTGGCAGGAATAAACAGAAGTTGGCTTCATCTTTTCTTGAAAAGACATGCAGAGTGATAATTGTATCAGTATAAATCCTTCAGAACACAGAGACAAAGCAACCTAATGAAAGTTCAATTGTTTTATGGACTACATGCATTTTCAGAAGAATTGAATGAATCACAGATGCTTCACATTTTGGATGCATCTTCAAGCACTTCAGTCCTGATTTCTGGAGTACTGCTTAATGGTCTGTTTCAGCTAGAGAAGGATGCTCATGGTTGTTTTTTCAAAGAGAGCCTATGGTACTGTCCAGGAGTGACCAAAAGTGCTCTCAGGCACTCAAGCCTGATCATTGTGGTTCCTGGACTGCTTAATTCTGTGCTTGCTACACTGGGAACTTTTCATGCTCTGTTTCACAGTACAATCATTGTTTCTCACCTTTATGCTTTATATTGGTGTAACACAGATTTCATTTGTTTATTTTCTTCTCAATTAACCTCAGCTCAGCTGGAACATACAAACTTTGGACTCCATTCATGCCCTTCCCCTCCACCAAATTCTCTGCTTTGGTGGTCAAACTGCAGTCATTGGTCTACAACATTTGCTACTTGTTCAGCTTTGGTGCTTTTCCACTCGATCTGCCTCCTGCCCTGCAGAGAGAAACTGGTATGCCCTTTGGATCTGAAGCAAGCCTGAGCTTGGAAAGGAAACAAGAAACTACCTCAGCAGCTGTGCAGGTTGTACCCTGGTGGCAGGGCTTTTGCATTCTGGGAGTGGGAAATACACTTGTACTTTGTGATTATCCTGTGTAATTTGGGTTGTCCTCAGCACACCCTGCGTGCTGATCAATTCTAAGGTGTTTTCTTGCTTCTATTGCAATATTTTTCTGGAAACATTAATGCCTGGCTCTCTCTTACTTCTCTAATTATTTTACCACTGTCTGCTCAGGTATGTGTCTTCAAGGTGTTGTTTAGGGTCATTTTAATAAAAGTTGAACTCAGTGTTCACTGTTTCACAACCTGCACAGGTTATTTCAATCATGATGTACTCCTTGAGTGTACTGTTCACCTATGTATTTATTCAATCAAGGTTTACCAAAATAATTTCAGTGTGGTCTTAGTGAGATTTTTTGCAGTGATGAGGAAGCAGGAATGGGAGGTTTTATAAGTTGTCTTCCTCGACCTTAGCTGCAAACAAATAACATCATCTTAGCTGTTTTGATATACATGACAAAGTGTAATCCACTTTGTGTGAACGCAGTCGTTGGAATATAGATGTGCCTGTGGCTGATCTAATTTTCCCTCAGCACAGTATACGGGATTTCTATTGATGAAATTACTACAGCAAAATATCTCTTCCTTTTCAGTAAGTGTAGTCATTCAGGAAGGCAAAGAGGGCTAAATCTTGGAATATTTTCCAGGCAGCATGGGACACGGGATTGCAGATGAAAGAAGGGATTGATGTGCTGGTGGAGCCCTGGGTGTCGCTGTTGGCTCAGGTAACAGCCCGGCTTTCCTGAGCCCCTCCTGTCTCCTGCAGCTGCTGGTAGGAGGAGAAAACCCTGCTGCAGGGAGAGGGCTGGGAAAGCACCAGCAGCCCTGGCTTCCCAGAGCCCCCCAGGAGCCGTCAGAAAAGGCACCACGGGCATTTCAGATCTCTGCACTACTTACATTTCTCTAAAAATGTCCAATTCGTTCTCCTTTTGTCCTGTAAACTAGTGTAGATATTTATAAGCATGCTTTAAATGCAGAGGTTATACCAGGGGTTGTACTTCACATACAACCCACTGGCAGATAGCCAAAGCTGGAATGAATCTGTAAAGTGAAGATCATCTGCAGGTCTGGGTGCTTAGTCTGTGGATCTTAGTGCATGGTATAAGAGTTGGGGATTTAAAAGCACCCTTAAGAAATTTTATTTGAATGCGTATCACAAAATATTTTTGATCAAGTGTTAATTTAGACCCCTCTCCACTTCTGTATATTTACAAAATACTCCTGCCACTTCAGATACTTAAAACTTTCTCCTGCTAACCTGTGTATGCAGGAATGACAAGTAGATACATGAGATGGCTTAAACCAAGGCTTTTCCATTTCATCTGAAAAGCTTCTGTCTTATTTCATGCTTATGCCACTGGTGGGAGGTGGCTACATAAGGTTTGCATTTACTTCAGGCTTTGGAAAGGTCTGACTTTATACATGGAGGTTTTAATAAAACCCTTGGATGAAATTCCATTGTCTGCCTCTGTCCTTAAAAACCAGTTTCAAAACTCAAAGTGATCACACCAGTGCTGGAAGCAGATGGGAAAACTTCCATAGAGGCAGCTTAGAAATGTAGAATTAGTCCAGCCTCCATCTTGAAAATTTTATTGCAAGGGGTCTACAAAAAGCAGCAAAAAGATTTTTGGAGAACATGCTACTGGACCATTCCAGACTGTGGAATGGTTTACAGGCAAATGAATAACTGCACTGTCAAATTTTAAAGACATCCAAAATAACTTTTATTTTTTACTCTTTGTGAAACCATTCCAAGCCTGAAACTCTCAGAACACATACACTTGGTACAGCCTGTCCTATATGATGAAAAATTGCCTTCCAATAGATCATAGGAGCCTGATCACCACCTCTGTAGAGTCAGCTATCTTAAATGACAAAGCCTGGGGAATTGTTGAGAAAGGGCTTGTGCTGACTTTATACTCCTCTGCTCGGCAGGAACCACAAAAGCATCCTGTACAAAAATGGAGGATGACTATGCTTGATGAATTCAGGCCATAAATTGAGCCTCAACCTCATAACTGTTGATCAGATTTCCTTCAGGCTCTCTGGGAACATTACTGCTCGACCAGAATTTTATGGCTCCTTAGTTAAAGATACTCTCATCATTTTTACTCACCTTCCTCAGTAAAAAACATTAACTTGTTGGAGAGGGTCCAGAATTTAGTGTGAAGTGTGGCACTGGCTCTAAAGCAAGCTATTAAGGTGGAAGATGGGGAATTTATTCGCAGTAGCAGCACAGGGGAGGATAATGACTCTGTGCCCCTTGGTGTCAGCTCAGATATTCAATAGCAAAGCCCAGTCCTACCATTGCAATATATTATAAACACTAACTGATCAAATAGGCAGTGTTGCTCAACACCTCTAGTGATATCTAGCCAGCCTCTCAGAGTCCAAGGATTGCATGGGCTCCTCCTCGAAATCCAAGCACTCAGGACCAGAATCCAGATTCTGAAAACAAATCCCTATGGAGAGACTAAGAGAAGCAGACAATTGTATGGCCACATATTATTTCACATTTTACATTATTACTACTATTTCCTACACAGTGAAATCAGGCATCCCCTCCCATGTGACATGCACAATGTTGTCAGTCCAATTATATTTGTTAATCCCAATCAGAGAGACTGTTCCACATGCTGGTAGAGTATCACATTGTTAATTGACAAGGTGATAGATCCAACTACTGACAGTGCCCAGCTCTGCTCTCACCCCAGCACCTGCATGGAGAACATGAGCATAGAGAGAGCTCCATCTCAAGAGGGACACTCCTATGTACATTGCCCAGAAACACTCTGCCTTTAATTTTCATGTGTCACATAATGAACTCAGCTCATTTGCTGACTTCTGGGTCTTTTTTCAGCATGACAGCTCTCCTTCTCCCTGCCAGTGGCCATCTGCATTTCAGATCATTGGACCCCACCTCCTCGATATCGTGTGGTGCCCATTACTGTACTACGGCTTCAACATGTTCTCTTCTTGCTGGAGCTGCAGTCCAGTTAAATCACAAAGCCAGGCCCACACCTGGGAAAATACAGATGAAGAGCAGCACACAACTGAGTGTGGCAGGAGTGAGTGGTTGCAAATGGAGCTGAAGCTTCATGTGTGAATCTCTGGAAGAAGTTGGGAAGGGTGCACACTTGGGTTCCATGAGAAGCGCAAACATGAAGCAAGCAAAGACAGACAAGGAACAAGAGATGTCTTTAGGTTCTGGCTTTACAAACATGAGCAAGCATAATGCCCTAATGGAGTAAGAAGATCCACCTGGAAATAAGCCCAAGAATATATTGGCAGGGTTTCTTTACACTTACACAGTACTGCCAACAGCAAGTAGGCAGTTCTGTAAAATCAGGCTTCCAAAAACAGAGACTGGTGTAAAAAAAAACCCAAGGAATAGAAAACAATTATAAATGTCTGGTATTTGACTCTGTAAGACCACATTTTCACACTTTCTACATGATCAAAAGATGGAAGATATTCATACAGTCTGTAAATACAAGAACCAAGAAATTGCCCAAGTATTTCAAGACTTCTGCTTGGCAGTGAAGAACATCTAAATTAGTCAGGCCTGGAATAAAGAACTTTAGGAAGATGATGGAGAAAAGACAGAACTTTGTAGCTTCCCAGCCCTCTGAGGGCAATGATCTTGTCTCACGTATATCCTCCTCCATTCATGCAAGATGTTTCAGTAGTTGCTGTTAAATGGGATCAGCCAGACTACAGCCTTGACTGCAATGGAATAACACGAAGGAGAAGTGACAATATGAACACTGCCCATACTGACAAACTGACATCAGCAGTCCTCCCAAGGCCTCTCTTGGTGGTTATTCCATTAGGCTGCCTGTCAGACTCTGGGAAGGTATGAAACACTTTTGGAATGCCAAACAGCTCGTTCTGCCTCAGGTACAGGCACTTTTTCATACTCTGCTTTCAGTTTCCTGTTTTCTGATTTCTGCCTCCCAAAGATGAGCTGAGCCTCAGTGAGATGAGTCTCGGTCTTCATCTCACTATGCTGCTCCTGGCAGCCGTCAAAAATTCCACACATACCTGGAACAGAGCTGCAGGTGCTGCTCCACCAGTATTTCCTTCAACTAAACTAAAGCTGGAAAAGCAGAGTTTAGGAGGTGAGATTTACCCAAAAGGCTGTGTCAGCACTGACTTGAACCAGAGGACACTGTATGCCAAGCAGGTACTTGAAGTTTTAAATTCAGCCTTGCACCGCATCTAGAAATTACTGTTAGGCCAGGCCAGCTGCCTGCATGATTCCTCCTCTCTGTACAGATCAACAGGAGGCTTCTCTTCCCTCTCCAACCTTAACTTTGCTTTCTGTATTGTGTATATATGGTGCAGCGAGTGCCAAAAATAAGTCTACATTTCCTTTCCCAATATGCAAAAGTCAAAAGGTAGGTATGACATGAGTTATTTCATAGTGCAAAGATTATCTATTCATAGCAGACTCTGTTTGTTTCAGACATGTGGCTTTCCTTCCTTTTAGATAGTCTATTGTTTGTCTTTTTCATTTGTATTAAAAATAAAATCTTTGAGAACTGCAAGCAAGAGAGAGAAAAAAATATATTTCGTCTGAAACTAACAATTCTCCAAACAGGAAGGTTAGCTTTTTCCTGTTTAGACATTATGTTCAAAGAGAGGAAGTTGGGAATTTCAATGATAATAATAATTACATGGTATGTAAACATCAGTAAGTATCAAAGAAGGCTTCACTCTTTATTTAGTGTGTCCCGAGTGCTGTTCAGAGTATTTTTACCAGTTCACCAGTCTCTTGCAAAACTGGATTTATGAGCAGTCATTGCACTGGCTTGATCACTATATACAAGATTCCACAGTGTAAGAAATCAGGCTGCCTCAAGCCTGCAAGGAGGGCAGTGATGGACAGGAGTGGAGCAAATGGAGAATCCTCATACAAAACAACAGTATGAGATACCAGATTTTCAGATTTGGGGGGGAGTGTTGAGCCAGGATTATACCTACCAGGATATTCATGCTGCTACCTAAGGCTAAGTACTTCAAGTTGTGAGGTCTGTTGATGCTGTTCCTAAAAATTGGATTGGCAATGTAATTTCAGCATTGGAATCAGGTGCAGGATCAGAACACATATTTGGAACATGTGGGACTTTGTAGCAGGAAACCTAGAAGTGTTTTATAAAGATGGGTGCATGTTATTATCTCCTTTTTAAAGAAGGAGGAATTGAGGCAGAGAGAATCGAGTTATGTACCTTTGGACATGGGCAGCACTGGGAAGAGAACTCAAATTTGTCAAAACTCTTAGGTCTGTTTGCTCAGTTTAGTGGGAGTTTTACAATGGGCATTTTTATTACCTTCAAACTAAAGTCTTCCATTTATCAGCAGAACTAATTAAGAGTGTAAGGCTTTCTCTTAATGGCTACTGGTCTGCCCATGTGGGTCAGAACTGGTTTTACAGGGAAGATAAAGCAGCTGAAGAGTAATCAAGTGTCACCAACTTGATCTGAGCCAATTCAGGATGGGAGCAAGAATCCACTGGGCATTTCACTGGGAGGTGCTAACTTTTCAGGTGCCCACATGGTCTGGTATTTCTGATGAGGCCTCACAAATTAAGAATTATAGGAAATTCCATTAAAAACATATGACCCCAATAAGGACATTGTCCTCATGGAGATGGACCTATGGGAAAGTGAGCAATGGAGTAGGGAGAACAGGGAGAAGGCAAGGTAATTTGAAATGCATGGACTCTATTTTGAGAACTCTCAGATACTAAAATTCATCAGTAATCAGGAAAAATCTTTGTAATGGGCCATTTGGAAATGCTGCTTCAAAACAATGACACCTAAGAATTTAATGTCAATAAAAAAAGAAGGTGAAACAATATATTCTGCAGAGCATGAGAAAACTTTTATACTATCCTAACTATAACCTCCTTTCATCCAAAGATCTGGTGTTCTGGAATTTATTCACTTTAACTCATGAGAAAGGAAAACTCCAGGCCCATGCACCCAGCTTTCCCTTTGGGATGGTGAGAAATGCCAGGATGAATCACACTTTTATAAGAGCGCCAGCACCTGCAGCCCTCCTGACATTAAACATTCAGCACTCCCAAAAATCAGGCCTTGAATTTCTCACTCTCTTCCTAGGGAGAACAGCCTTCAAGCTGCAGTCCAACTGCCTGCTACAAGTGTGAGAAGATTTTTCAGGGTCAGCTTCCTTAATTTCAAGCTTTAACTGCTTTGCAACTCCTTTTTGTAACCTCCCTTGTTCTTCACTGTCCAACATCCCTGCACCATCTTTTGTTACAAATAGATTTGCAGCCACCCAGGAAAAGCTCATCCTGTGCTGCAAGGAAGAACTGAGGCAGCTGACAAGTGCCACGAATATCTGTTTGATTAAATACAAGTTAGAAAGATTTGCCCTCGTATGATCACGTACTCTACCAGGGCTTCAGAGAAAAGCCACGGATTAATCACAGCCCTTCCTCATGTCTCTGAAGTCTGAGGTGCCCTTTTCCTGCCACAGGAAGAGATGCCAGCTCATGAAGCTTTAGGAAGATGGCAGCTCAGTCTTCAGCTGTAGCAGCCAGTGGTGCCCTTGACAGACCTCGTGGCACAAGGGAAAATACAGGGTGGTGTGGAACAACGAGAAATCCAGAACACTTCACCATTGCCAAATCACTCGATACCCTTCAGGGACACATCCAGCAGAGGAAAAATGCAGGCTGTCAGTACAAAGCCAGTGGGATTTCATTCAGTTCTGTCTTTACAATTCTTTATCAGGAGCAATTTTGGAATGTGACTTGATGGAGAACAGACCCGAGCTGGGAATGACAGAGCTTGGTTCATTTAAATAAAGCGGGAATTTCTTCTTTTTTTCCTAAACTTGAGACATGCTTTAGAAAAGCCCGTGCAGTTTTCTGCCCTATTTTCCATTTTTGTGCAATTCTCCTTGCCAAAGTTGGAAACAAATCACTCAAGACAGAGGTTAGGACAGATTTTTAGTCTGATGTGAAAGAGCTGAAGAACCCAGAGAAGCAGAACTACCAACAACAGCTGCAGGAAAATTGTATCTGAAGCCAACAGAGGTTTTCAGTGTGAAGAAAGAGGAGCTTCACTACTACAGAGGGCACTGTCCCTGTCAGCTCACTGCCTATTCATATTGTAGATGACCAAATGGAAGACAAAGAATGGTGTGAGAGGCCAATAACCTGAAATAACGTACACAAATTCAACTTTTAAAGAAACTTGTGCATATCACCCTCTTCATGCCTCACTCTTGCATCTTTTTTGTGAGAAGATAGCACAAGCCCTGTACCATGAGGGTGCTGTAATTGTAAAGATATTAAAACCAAGAGGAAATTAAACAACATGCTGATGAAGCAACATAAATACAGAAGACAGATAAGATCTTATCCTTTTTTAACTTCACTCCTTTTAAGAGACAAATCCTTAGGCTTATCCTATGGCCATGGAAGTACATTGGGACTTGTCTTCACACCCAGGAGAACTTACACTAAGAACAGACATTATTTCAGGTTTTTTGCTAAAACTGGAAAATCTTTCCTATTTAGCATGACTTCTGAAAAGAAAATAATGTAGTTCACTAGAAAGTGGGAACCCACTCCCCCTGGGTGTTCTTCCTTTCGACTATTTGCTCATACTTCTGTGGTCGTTCTTGCTAACAGTGTCCTTTTCATCAGTGTTCTTCTCTGAAGAGACTCATTCATAATATTCTCATTTGGGTACACACACATTCGCCCCCTTGACACTTCAGAAATCTGCAGTTCCATTCATACCCCAGCACACACATCAGAAGGCTGTTTAAAAAGCCCCAGGAAGTTTGCTCAGACATGCTATTTTGGGAGACCTGGACAGGGGCTTGGAATTTTACAATATTTAGAGGATTTGGCACCGTGACTGTTTCCACACCAGGCCCCGTGTGCCATCAGAACATGGAGCGTTCTCCTCGTGAGGGAGGAATAAGCTACCTGCAAGCTGAGCAATAAAGAGGAAGGCCTATAAAATGCTAAAGAGTGGCTGTAGTAAATTATCTGGGGAGGACTGACCCAGTCAGCAGAGAGCCTGACCCCAGAGAGAGAGGCAGGCCAGGCTGCAGGTGGCCAACCACAGCACACACATGGGGGACACATCCGTGCCCTGCAAGGAGCAGGGGCACGCAGGAAAGTTTGTCCTGCCTGAGGATGTGTTGTAACACAGCTTGGAGTTAGCTGAAGGACAGAACTAAACCATCCTGTTCATGTCACAACACTGTAGTGCATGCAGCTACAAAGCCTGACACTTCCTCTGCACAACTCCGCTAGGCTGACAAATGTGTTACAGTCCCAAAATCACTGGGAGATAAAAGGGCTGCCCAGTTGTATCCAGTCTGAGGAATAAAAACAATAACTTCAGTTTTCTACAGAGCTCCAACATACTTGGGAGCTGCCAGGGGCTCCAGGGATGCACCTTTTCAGTCCATCCTGCTGATACTATGGTGAGAGGCAGAAGTGGCAGTCGACAAGCTTTATCCTTCTCATCCAACAGGCAGCCTGGGACACCTGCACAGACACCACTGACTGACCTTAGAGAGCTGCACCAGGGACACTCTTATTTGCAAACAATCATTTCTGCCACTCAAGTCGCTCTCCAGGAGCTCCTTGCAAGGTCCAAGATTTAGGAAGGACTCAGCTCAGGTTTGCATGTACTCAGTATTTGCAAGCCTTTAGGAAAGAGGCCTGACACTATAAATTAGGGAACCATCAGGAATATCTGGAGAAAAAATATTTTACAAAGTAGGTTGCAGCAAGTAGCCATTATATCCAGGCTGTTGGGCCTTCCCAATTTTCAGAGAAACGTATTTCTTGGATGTCTGCTCTCCCATGGGAGCAGGACATTTATGCAGAAACTGGCTCATGCTTCACTTTCATGAGACACAACCACGGGTGATGAAATTCACTGAACAAATCTGCATCGAGAGCAGCACAACAGCAGCTCTCTCAGCAAAGCCTCCCCTTCCCTATTGCCACGCTGCAGACTTCCCAGATGGCCTAAGAGTCCAGGGGTTTAAACTCAATAACTTACTGCTCCCTGACCTTGGCTTTACCCCTTGGAAGGAAAAGCTTAGCAGGAGACACTCTGAAGGGACACAACTTGTACTGCACTTACAGAAGAGGCAGCCTTTCTTCCACTGACCCTTTGGTGGCCCTTACTGAGGTTGGAGATGTCCCCACATCCTGTTGTCTGGGTTTCATTGGCATGACAAAGCAGCACATCCTGCCTGAACCTGTGAACCTTGAGGCCAGACCTCATCTTGAGAGCTCCAGGACACGAGCACTAATAATGCCTGATGGCCTACCCCGATGTGTTTGGTGCCTCAGTCACTGAATTGTGGCGTTGCAAAACGTGGCTCTGCTCTGGAATGTGTAGAGCCAGAATCCTCACCGTGAGCTGCTACACCCCCAAAACACCCTCCACAGCAAAACCAGCACGGGTTTCAGGCAGGAGCTGCTGGGTTTATTCTGACTTCCTGCAAAGACTAGAGATGTATCGAGCCTCAGTTTTCAAAGCAGCATCTGGGATCAATGCAAACCTTTGTCATAAGGGGCTCAAGGTGCAAGGCTCAGGCTGCCTCCCACTGAGATCCAGCAGCTGCATACATCTCTGACAGACTGATAGCTGTTTACACAGCAGTAAATATTTCCTTACCCCCATCTATTTATACTTTCCTGTCACTTCAGAATTATTTATGTTTTTATTTTAAATCAAAGATATCAAGAAGGCTATATAATTCCGTGTGTTAACTTCACAGTTTGATACAGAAAACATGACCTAGAAGGGTAAGAGTCTGAGAAGTGAGATGTGATTGCTTTAGCAGAAAGATTAATTAAATAAAATTCCTCAAGATCTAATCTCTCCTGCCCAGCTCCCACTTGGCTTTTGTGACTGCTCTGCATGTTTCAGTCTACCCACTGAGAAGTCATTGAAGGGGATAAAGGTTGCAGCCCACCTGCCTGATACCCACTGACTTTGAAGAGGGTGGGAAAAACATCTTTGGCTGTTGTTTCCTTCCAGACTTACGAGAAATAAATGCAATCTGTAAGTTGGTGACTGGTTAATGGATGTTTTGGCTTTCATGAGTCATCTGAGATGTGAACCTAAGAAATATGTGAATGGCTGGATGAAGTGGGGAGGATAAGTCTTACACAATTATGTTGTGCTAAAAAGAGAACCAGTGACCACAAGTCAGAAGATAGCAAAAGGGCTTGAAAATCAGAGAAAACTAGAGGAAAACAAATAGTACAGAGAAAAACAAATAGGCCTTTTACGTTTTAAGCAATCTAAGGTCTGACCCAGCTTTATCAATAGAAAGATACCCAGGGAGTTCCACAGATATTTTAGTATTTTAAAAAATGCATTTTTACTACATTTTGAGTGGATTAATCCTGCAGCAAGAAGTATAGTCTTTGTTTTTCAAAATCTTAGCCCTTCTTGAGAAATTTTTAAAAACAATATTAGATCTTGATGGGGAAAATCAGATGATCTCAGAGCTGGACCAGCTTCCAAATTACAGCATCCAAAGTTGTCAAGATCATTCTTCTGCAGATGTGGCCTTAAGCATTTTTAAAATATAGAGCTGTGTATGAATTCCACATCTAAAAAGGAAAAAATTACAGAAAGGGACCTGCAGGGTGACTCACAACTCTAATCTTCCTTACAAAAGAGATGTCTCTCTCCCTTCCCAAAATGTGAGTCACAATTCTCTGATAAGGGCCAGAAGTCTGCCCTCTAGTTCTCAGAAAATAGTGTTTTTAACACAGCAGTATCTAATGATTAAGGAATCTAATGATTAAGGAATCTAATGATTAAGGAATTGCAAGGCCTCTTGGAGAAACAAAAAGGGCTGCTACACCCAAGTTCCAAGTAAATTGCATGACCCCTGGAGAGAAGACATGTGGATGAATGTGGGGTGGGAAAACAAAGATACAAGGACTGGTCTTGGTGGGGCACAATCTCTGTGTTTTCCCCATGACAATAACACAGTTCCACGGTCATAACAGGAATTCATTTGGCAACAGAAGCTTATCAATATGTATTTGAAATAATTTCCAGGTTTTGGAAATCATTTAAAATGCATATTGATAAGCCTCCAGGAACCTTTTCTAAAGTTGTCTTGGCAATCAGGCACTTCTGTTTCTCAAATCAGAGTCTCAAGCACACAGGAAAATCAACTACCCAGGAACTCCTCTCAGCAGGAGCCCTGAGCAACATCTGCCCTGGTACATTACCTTCCCTATTAGCCTCCTGAAATTAGGTTTGACTTTGCAAAAAGGAGTGTGCAGGTACCCTTGTCAACTCCAGAGGCAGGAGACAGGAATGGCACTTTAATGATCCACTTAAAAGTAATGAAACAGCCATTTATCCTAATTGGAGGAACACTAATTATATCAGAAAGTGGCACACTCGTAGATGGCAGAGTGCAAATGCTATCTAATCAAACTTAATGAATAGGTAAAGTGTCCTGACAGAGCATCTGTGCATCACTCATGCATTCCTGCAAACAGAAAAATTAGCCTGTAGGGAGCTGATCTGGAACTGGAGGTTTTAAAATGGAAGGTTAATTACAGTGGTTGGATACATGTTCTTTATCTAAAAACACGTTTGGGCCATGAGCCTCCAGGGATGTCTTCCTTTTGAAAGGAATGAAGGTGGCTGGACCATGAGGGTACATCCAGGGTTGGAGGTGCCTGGTTACTGGGAACATGTGGGGGACTCCTTCCCATCCATGGGATAGAAGGAGGAGGCTCAAGACAGCTTTTGAGTAAAGGCAGCACTGCCGGTAAGTCACAGGGGTGAATCTTATGCTGAAATGTCTTTTTTTTTTTTCCTCTGATTGGCTCCCAGCAAGCAGAAGAGAAAGGCCTTTGGCACTGGTGCTGGAGGAGAAGGTCAGTTCCAGTGTCATCCCAGGCTGGCAGGCTGGAGGGTGGCAGAGGCAGAGTGCACAGCCTTGGGCTGGCACGAAGAACCTCACAAATCCTTCAGCCTCCATCCTTTAGGACAGCAGCAGGGCTTAAGGCAGGCTCTGAATGGGAGCTCGTTTGCTCTCATTGGCCAGGAGAAGGCTGGTTGGGACACCAGGGCTGGGAATGGGCATGAAACAAGGACCAGTGAAGAGGTCCCAGAGAGCACATGGCAGATCAGCACTCCTGGAAGAGGAGATTATTATTGTAAAGGGAGCCCAGGGGTCTTGCCTTCAGCAGTCACAGAGGAGGAATTTCTATTAAGTGAGCTGGATTTTCTATGAGCTGTTCATTGATGGGATCCAAAGAGCTATGAAAAAAAAAGAATAAAATCTTTGACACCTTTTAAAAAAACCTCTACTGAGGAATAGCAGTGAATTGACAAAGTTGAAACCTCTGCCAATGAAAGGAAGTCATCAGAATTTGCTCCTGTGAGCAAGGTACAATGTTAAAGTCAGAAAACATTTACCCTCAAGCCACATTAGTCAGAGCCTTAAAATATTAGCAGAACTGGCTGCATGGAAGCCCTGCAAACAGCACTGGGTTTATACACTGGAGATGCCAAATAAACACACAAGTCTTGACCAAACAAGTATTGCACTGACAATTCATCTGGAAAAAGGAAAAAAATAAAAATGCCATGAGAGATGTAATAAAACTCTAAGCAAAATGTGCTCCCATCCAAAAAAACAAAACAAACCTCAACAACTCAGGATAAAAAGACATTCACAGCCTCTGAATGCTTACTGAGATTAGACATAAAAGCCTCTTCAACTTATCTTGAGTTGTGCTTTCCTCTTGATGTCAAAGGGTACCCTGCTGCATAGGAAGATGTTTATACCCTCTCATGGGAAGCCAGAGACTTCAGATAAGGGAGTGTCTTTGGAAGAAGAGAGCTTTAAAGGCTTAGGAAGATAGCCTTTATTATCAGCCAACCCTCTATTGGGTTGGTGAGATTCCTGTTTGATTTGGCTGCAGTCTCTAGCCTCAAGTTCCTGCCCAAGCTTTTAAAATAGAACAAGATCTCCCTGCAGCTGAAAAAGGGCGAAGGGTGGAACGTGTAAATAGCAATTAAAGCAAAAATCTTGTTTTTAAAAAGCCCTCCCCTAAAAGACAGTCTGTGCTCTTCCCCAGTGGCCAGGGTTGGAGGGCTGACAAAGCCAAGCACGCTCCACAAACCAGCTCAAGTTAAATGTGGCTTGCCCAGCTATTACAAATTGCAGATGACAACACAACCCTGACATCACTCTCTCTCGGTCTCATGATTAGAGGCAATTCAGTCAAAAGGACAGACTCCCTGACTGGGGTTCAAGAGTGCTGGGGGCTGTCCTGGCTTCCCCAGCAGCCTGCTAGGTAATCACCTTGGGCCATCTCTGCTGCTTCAGCTTTCTGAACAATTTTTTGACTATTTTAACTTTCTGAACTATTTTTGAATAGGAAGTTCTGCTTTAGGTATAAATTCTTACAGTCAGTGGGGTTTGTTCCATATGGGTTGGTAACACTATCTAGAAAAATAAATCAGTTAAGCAAACCAAGCTTGGATTGGGGAATAAGAGCCCCCTCTCTGTACTTCTTCCTTCTCATCATGGAATAGCCCTGTCAGACTCATCTGAGGGTACTCAGACCCCATTTACTGCTCATGTTTTGTGACCTTCCCTCACCTGTTTCTCAGTTTTTCAGTGTACTCTTATAAATCATGACTTCCTTGTCTCTCAGCATTTCAATCAATACATAAAATGTCAGATGAGACAACTGGTGCTCTCTCAATGCACACTAATGTAATTTCATAATGTGACTTCACTTTTCAGAGATAAAAGCAGAAAAGCTATTATTGGAGCAGGAAGAACTAGATAATCGATGAAGGGCACTTAAAAGGCAAAATTCTTGGAGTTTTGAGTAAAATATTTGGCTTTGGATTACACACAATGGCTTCTGTGCCTTCCACTCCACTTGCACGTGCTACAGACCAAAATTTGTTCCAAAACCTAAGCACACCTATAACTAACCTTGGACAAAGTATCCACTGGGATAGTAAAGAATCACAGGATGCTGAAGTGCCAGTACCTTGAGAGGTCTCTTAGACCCTGGAAGTTTTTCAGCATCTATGGTAACTTTTTATAGAGAATTATTATCATGTGCTATACAAAATTCATATAAGATTTATATATCATGTGGAAGTCATCACTCTCCAACCCACTGTTTTCCATCTCATTTCCAAGCAATATCTGACATATGGGAGGTAATCTAAGGTGAAGTGTCTCCAAGCATGACAACACTGTACAGAGCTCCTGAGGAGCAGCAAAGTGTGAGGTGTGAAATGGAATCGGCTAAAAAAACTTTGGAGAATAATTAAAGAATTCACACAGGAGGGGAAAAAAAACCAAAAAAAACCCAAACCCTCAAAAATTCAGGCTGTTGTTTTCAATCTGTGCTTCAAAGAAGACAAATCCAAGATGCAGACAAGGCTCAGTCCCAGTGCAGCTGGCTCTGGAAGCAGAGCTGTGCAATGGCAAGATGAAATTCTGCTCATGTGTCTGCACATTTTCTCTCTGTTTTTTCATGGCTGTCTCATCCCACTGACATTTTTCATTTGGGATTCATGGGAAGAGGGCTTCAGTAACCAGGTAGTCCCTTCCAGGAGCACGTTAGCAGTGTCTGGGTGAACTGTTCACAGTTCATGCCTTGTACCAGCAGCCTGCAGTTCCTGAGTACTTTGTAAACCTCCCTCTGTTCCCTGAAGGGGAGCAGCATTATCCTCCCCTCACTGCTCAGACCTGAGAGCACAGACAAATTGAATAGCACAGGTCATTGGAAAAGTCAGAGTCTGGGCCATAATCACAATCCCTATGGTTCTTGCTTTAACCACCACGTGGACCATCCAAAATCTTTTGAAAGAAAAATCTAATAATTCCATTTCTGCTCAGCTGAGTCATTGAACCCAGTTTTTGCCCAAGAACTGCTTGGACACACTGAACACCTCAGAAGGAAATACAAGTAACTTTCTGTGATTGTAATTTCACTGTACAGTCTTGATGACCAGTCTTGTTCCCACTTATAAAAGCTTTTGTTTCACAGGGAGGGAGGTTTGGTCAAGATTAAAAGAAGTCATTGCATTGCACAGTTATTCTTATAACACCCCTAATTTCCAAGTGCCTTTGCCAAGAAAAACATCATAAACAGGTTTTGTGTGAAACATGGAAATAAGCAAAGAAGCGGAACCAAGTATTAGTGGGATAGACTAATCTGGGATGGAAGGGAAACTGCAAACAGAAATGCAGGGAATTAGGGAATGCAGCAAGGGAAACTGGCACAACGCCGTATGGATATCTTGGTGAGAATCAAAACTGCCCCCAAAAATTTCCTGAAACCAGAGTGATCTCAGATATTTTTTAGCATTGATAAACTGTGGATGCCAGCACCTGGACAAAGTAGCAACTTTCCCTAAGAGAAAAGGAAAGGAAGCGAAGGATTCGGGAGATCCAGGCATCCCCACATAGGAAGATTGGCCATATGGGAGAAAGAAATGCATTTTTTTTTCATATCCTCTGGTGCTAAAATTACCAGGAGCTGGATTTCCTCTGTAGTTTCTGCTGTCAGGGACTGGCGTTGCCAAGATCAGGCACACGTGACAGAGCTGAGAAGTCAAGACAGTGACTGGTTGGAATTGTTACCTAAAAAAGTGTGGAAGGAGACTTCACCTTGAGGTGACAGGGATAAACCAGACAGCTTGGACACTGTTACACAGAGACAACTCAATGTCAGTGTGTGCCTCAAAGCAGAGAAGGCTGTGTGGGCAATTTGACACAGGCATACCTGACATTCTTCCCAAATTGGAGTGAAAAGACCAGCCTGTGATTTATAAAAGAGGAGACAAAGCTGCACAAAGGCCAGGGGCAGGAAAGAGATCAAAGTCTTAAACAAAACAAGCTCTTCTTATCAGATTGAGGTGCTTTTTTAATTTCATAAAACATTTAAAATATTAGTTTCCAGCAAAAATAATATATTCAGAATCATCTTTTGAAAAAAAATGAATCCTGGACTAAAGAAGTTTTCTTTTTTTCGTTTGTTTGATTGATTTCCTTTATGTCTTTTCCTCTTCTTTCACTTTTTCAGTGGCAAAATGGAAAGATTTAGAGAGAAAAAGGGAAAATGTCAAGCAGCCGCAGAGAAACGTGGACATTTTCTCTATAAATGCTGGTGAAATATTTTGAATTAATAAGATGTTTGTGCTGTATGTACAGGCCTTCAAAATGGAAAGATTTTTAAAGATAATTTTTTCTATCCTCAGCACTTCACAAGCCCTGTAATAACACTCTGAATCATACAAAGCATTTCTGACATTTCAAAATTGTCCAAATTGCACTTGAATAAAATCATAGCAATTACATTTGATATAAACAATAATCCTGGAGGTCCAAATCTCTGGATTCAGGTATCACTCAGCATCAGTTTGAAAACAAAGAGCATAACATAATTGTTTATTTCTTATTTTCTTTCCAGTTTCTCTTTATAAAAATGACATTTAGGGGAGTACAGGGCACATTGTTTCTTATTCCTGCCTAGAGTCCCACACGGAATGGCAAGCAGAACAAAACATTTGCTGCTGCCAATCCATGGCCAGACACAGCTATAGACAGTAATTTCCCAAGTTATTAAGTAGTTTATTTCATTAAATGGTTAAATTTCTTGTGTTTGTGTTTTTCTTTAGAGTTTTCCAGTTCAGCCATGTTCTGAAGTTTTTGCTTAAAGATCAAGACTCCCAACTTCCTGACAACCCCACTGAGCCCAGGCCTGAGACTCTGTTAATTCTCTCCAGGCTGCTGGAAAGACAAGGTAGAGCAGCAGTCAGTCAGAAAGATGCACTTATTTCATCTCTCATGCAGCTGATATCTGAGAAGAACATCTCAGTGAGGCCCTAAGGCCAACAAGGACTTTGATTTATTCCAGAAACTGCTTTCTTAGACAAGTTGCTCTCTTGGCAAAATTTAGAACAAATTCTTGAACTATAAAGGCCTGGGGAAGGTTTTGACTTCCTGCTTTACTTGAAGAAATATTGTTTGCACTGTATTTCGTGTGACCCTCTCAGCTCCCCCAGCACCAACCCTTAGCAGTTCCTGATGGCACATCAATCTGTTGCCTCCATTGTTCAGAATATCAATAATTATTATGCAAGCACAAGATGGAAGAATTATTTCAAATCCATTAGCTTCAGTACCAACAGGAAAAGGAAACTAGAGCAGGAAAACCCTGCAATTACTGTTGTGGATCCCTAGTAACATCAGTTTCACCACATCAGTACATCACTGACTTCCTAGCTCTTCTCCCTTCTGCTTGGATATCCTCTGGCAGGGAACAAAAGCTGGATTAGACATTAGTAGGAGTAAGAATCTAATCTAAGTATCTAACATTACTTTGGCTAATGAACAATGGCCAAAGGTATCAACTGTCATGCTTCAAGGGCATAAAATGACTGCCAGTGATGAAAAAAACTTCCCCACCCTCCGTCCCCCCTGCAGCACTGCAATGTGATTACACTGGGAACAAAATCAGCACTTAAACCTTTCTTGAAACAGCCTGGGAGCAGTGTCAAGGAAAATCTCGACCAGACCATTCACCCACCCCTCCTGCACCTATAACAGTGCAAAAAGCAGGCAGAGCAGCAAGCCAGATGGAGAGAATGAAGGAATTTTGCCTTTCCACTGGAAATGCTGGCAGATGAGCCACAGATGGCTGTGTGCTGCAATTCAGACAGTGATGGGTGTCTGTGAAGGCACTCCAGTTGCTGTGCAGCATGTTCTGCACATCCACCAGGGCCCCATGTCAGCTCTGCTCAGCTCCAGTTGTTCCAGTCGCTGCTCCTGCAAGGTCAGGCTGCCTTCATAAAGTCTGGCAGCTCTTCCTAGCTCAACACATTAAAGGCCCCTTACCCACCAGGACCGCAATACACACTCTTAGAGACAACTCCTATCTCTACATGTGCCCCTTTTATTCTTTCAGTCAATATTAAATACACCCCTGAGCAGTCACTTCTGTCTCTGCTTTATTTACCAGGCAGAAGAAGGATTTATCTGGATGCCAATGCTATAGACTTAACCCATTATCTGAGAATTAGGTTTGCCTTTTTATTTCATACATAGTTTTTCATAACTATAATCATGCAATCACAGTGGGGATGTAATTTATGGGATGCTGCCTTGTCCTGGAGCTCTGCAAGTTCTGAATCAGGAGTAGCTAATAGGAATATTAGTCACCTAGCTCTCCCTAATCCTTTCATCTGTTCCTCTCTTAATAATCTTTCCTTCCAGAGCTGACCTTACATTTATCTGTAAATCCTGGAACATTCACAAAAGGCTGCAGAAGCAATACAGACCTAAAAATGCTGGCCAACCAAACCATCTGCCTTATTTTGGCATTCTTTTCACTATTGCCCTTTCTTTAATATTGCAGAAACTAAGCAGATATCATGTAGTGCCTTCTTTCTTAGAAAGCTGTGAGTGAAAAACTGCAATTTCAGAAACTAATGTAAACCTGAGCTTTCTCAAGTAAAGTATGCTGATGTGTCTCAAAGTGTTACCTGGCCTAAACACTGTGAGTAAACACTGTAAGAACAAGACTTTTTAATTCTTTTTTTAAAACTTTCTTAACTTCTATAACCAGATCTAACATTTAATGAAATCCAGGGGTTTGTTTGCCTGCTTATTTAGCTTTTATTTTTATACATACACTTACATATGTGTATATAGTGATAGAACTTTACCAGAAGAACTATTTACCATTTGATTTCTCCTCATGGAAAAGGACGACACTAAATTCCAAAGTCAGAGAGATTTTGTTCAAAATCTAAACCAAATGATGGCTCTGACATAAAAGTACAGAGGTGTGCAAGAAAACCCTCGTTTCTGTGAACAAGAGTAGATCACCTGTATTTCCTAGCATCTGTATTTACACACTGGATGATTCTGATCTGGAAATCCAGTGTTTACAAAGAGCACACAAGATTTGTAAAGTTTTTATTAAGATGCACGTTTCACACAGAGCAGCACTACCAGCTGTCCTGGGTGAGTCCTGTCTAATGCCATGGATAAACCCCACACCTTTTCCTGTTGAAAACTACACACACAAACAAATGGGAACAACAGATTGGCCAATTGAATCAAGCTTTCCCAAGCCAGCACGTGGTTGAGGGCTGACTGTTGGGAGGGAGATGAGCTGGATTTGAAGCTTCAGCACAGGAAGGACAAGGGCCAGGAGCTGGGCTCAGAGCCAGGGACTACCAAAAGCATTGATTCAACTCTACCACGACACAGGTAACCAGTTCCCCTGAAAAGGAGATGCTCTGTCCCTAAAAGGCAACTCCTCAAGACCATGATGATATCCCACAGAAGCCAACACTGGCTGATGGTTTAATTTTCACAGCACAGAGATACCTGTGGGAGCTGAGTACTGAAGGCAGGATAAATAAACCAGGTCAGAGCTTGTGTTATCCCAGCTGAATTCCTTTGGTAGCTAAGGGGAGCAGAGCACATGTCTCAGGTGAGACTGTCTGCCTTTTCCTTTGTCTGGTCAAACACAAAGATTTATGGAAACTCCCTTGCCACATCGCAACCTCAAAGGAGATAGAAGAATGTCACCTGTTCCTGTGCTTTTCCAAATTTCCCATGTTATTCCAGTTTCAGGTCTCAATCTGCTTGTCTGTGAATTAACAGGAAAGAGCCTATGCTGCAAGGTTAGCAAAAAAAAAAAAAAGACATTGCCACCTCTGAAAATCTTCAGAGGGTGGTGTTCCAAGTTAGGTATGATTTGCTGCTCCTGAATTAGGACCTTGGGCTCTCTGGACACTCACTGGGAAAAGACACATGTACTTCTAGAAGGCTGCACCTGGACTGGTTGTCTGCAGAAGACAAATAGCAACATCTCATGTTACTATTCCAGAGTCAGTAGCTTCCTATCTCACATTGAATTTGGAGTATTTTATAGTGAGAAGAGAGGGACTTCAGGCAGCACAGCCCAGCCCAGGATGCACATCCTTTTCCTTATGTCAGCAATCATCTCTAGGTGCTGCATCCATATCCAGGCATGCTGGAGCTCCAAGATCTCCCTTTACCAATTCACTATATGGCAAAATTTGGTAGCTATGAGTCAAATTCTCAGTTCAGATCATCAGCTACGAATCAGCCACTGTTCCACAGAGAAGGGATGGAAGGACTAAGTCTTTTGACAGTTTCTGTCTTCATCTCCTCTCCCACAGTAGGAGAGGTTACAAAGAGGAGCTGCATCCAGTTCAATTCACTGAAATATGACTTCAGACCCTCTGAAGTAAAAACAAAGCAGCCTGCGAGCTGCAATTGCTTTGAGGAAATCTATATTCAGCCAGGCACACCTAAATGTAAAAACATGAAGAGGCTGTGGCTTCCTCACTGTCTGGGTTTCCTAAGGAAGGGTGGACCCATTTCCAGATAGCCTGGACTTGGCTGGAGGGAAGTGGAAAGACACCAGCAGCAACATCTGACAGGAATCTCTGATTTCTGATCTTAAAATGCAATGTGAAACCAGAGCAAGTGCAGAAACTGAAAACTCCAGCAGGGTTTCACATCAATCAGGCTTTTCAGGATATGCTATTTCAGTGTATCAAAAGCCAGGGGCGAGACAGCAAATGTGAGATGTCAGGACGATTTTTGAGATATCAGAAGAGACAAGAGGTTTAAATTCACAGCCCTTACATTCACAGTCCTCCTCAGGAGTTCACAGCATCCCTGCTCTTCTCCCAGACAGACCCCAGGAGGCAGAGGAGGTGACCGTACAAACCTTTGGGGCAAGGCCACTGAAATGAATGACTGGCGCAGCTCTCCCTGCGCTTACCAAGGGGCTCCAACAGGGCTGCACGCACTGCTGAGAGCAGCAGGGATTCCTCTCTCCCTCACTGGGGCCTCTTTGCAGGCAGCAGCAACTGCAGGGATTTGAGGAACGTGAGCACTGGGAGGGAGCCGCTCTTGGCTGCCCAAAGGCAGGGGAATAACCTGCAGAGCAACACCACGGCGACGGACAAAAGGCAAATGTAGCCCTTGAAACTGCTGAGAAACTGCTGAGAAACTGCTGAGAGTTCCAGTCCTCAGGGGTGTCATGGCCCAGTGCCCCCCTGCTGCACAGGACACACCACCTGCTCTGCTGCTTGGGATCAGCTCCTCCCTCTGCTCCAAGCACTGGCAGGGATATAACAGTGGGTCTGAGTGCAGTTCTGTGTCTGGAAACACATTAGAAAGCAGGCATACACTGCCATAAGTGCAGCCCCTCAGAACTGGTTGGCCCCTTGCAGTATCATAACCAGCTCTTATCCTTCAGGATGCTTTGAATCATCTATGCATCCAGGCCCAGCCTTTCAAATTCATTTTTTTAAAGGCCTCATGAAATACAATCATAAAGTACTAAAACTGGTAAATTAAATCAGAGCTTATATGTCTCTACTGGTCTTGCCCATTTATAAAAATACTGAAGTAATAATAACATTAAACATCAGTTATAATACTAGGAGTTTAAGCCAGGTATGTTATTCTAGCTTTTATATACTTAAAATAAATACGAATTTAAACATAAGAGCATAGTGTTTCTTTGACAGCATCAATGAAGAAATAGATCAGGCCAACTTTTACACTTAACAGGGTGAAGTGAAAAATAAGTAAGTTTGAACATAAGCAACTTCTAAGCTACAAAAGTCAAAGTATTTATTTGGAACAACCAAAGAATCAGCCCATACACACAGCTACACAGGACCACAAGGACTTCATTGATTCACCTTTTGATTTTGGAAATATCTATGCTGGGAAAAGTTATCAGCTTCTGCATTCAGGGACAAACAGAATTGAGATTTCAAGCTCCCTTCTCCATTGCCCACAACAAACCAGTGTCTGGCATAAGCCAAACAGGCATACTCACATTCTGCAGTCAGAGGTGGTCTCAGTTTTGAGCTGCTCATTCAGGAGGCACTTCAGTCCCCATCCAAAGTCCAGACTGGTGACAGCTGAATTCACTGCACTGATGTGCCTATAAACCTGTGTAACAGATACCAAGGGGAGTATATAAAAGTTTTGGCACTAAAAACTATTTGGATGTACTTGAAAGGCACCAGAGAGATCTGCTGCACTCCTCAGACACACAGGTTTGTGGGGTTGGAAGAGATCCCTCCAAGGGGGAGCTGCTGGATGTGCTCTCCAAGGCGCTTTCTATCTTTTACCAGCAAGCCTGGCTAACTGAGGAGGTCCCAATTTTCTGGAAGTTGGCAAATGAGACTAAGCCCATTGCCAGGAAGGGCTGAAGGAGTCTCCAGGGAACTACAGGCCTGTCAGTGTGACCTCAGGGCCAGGGAAACCATGAAGCAGGGTTGCCATTACATGGCACATGCAGGGGATCAGGCCCAGCCAGCATGGGCTGATGAAAGGCAGGTCCTGCTTGGCTAACCTGATCTCCCTCTATGATGAGGTGACCACTTAGCAGATGAGGGGCAGGCAGTGGATGTACTTACCAGGGCTTCAGTAAAGCTTTTGGCATCATTTCCCACAGCACTCTCCTGGGGAAACCAGCTGCTCACGGCTTGGGTGGGTGCACTGGTCACTGGGTGGAACCTGGCTGGATGGAGTCACTCCCAGCTGCTGGCCAGGCCCTGGGGGTGCTCCTCAGGGCTCTGCATCAGAGGCCAGCCGTGTTTCATGCTAAGGATCCCTTTAGCAGTGATCTGAGTGAGAGGAGTGAATCCTCAAATGCTGCATCCAGTTCTGGGCTCCTCATTACAGAGAGGACATTGACGGGCTGGGGTGTGTCCAGAGGAAGGTCTGGGGCACAAATTCTGCCAGGAGCAGCTGAGGGAGCTGGGGATGTTTAGCCTGGAGAAAAGGAGGCTCAGGGAGACCTTTTCACTCTCTACAACCACCTGAAAGGAGCTTGTAGCCAGGTGGGGGTCAGGGTCTTCTCCCACATAACAAGGAAGAGGACAGGAGGAAATGGCCTCAAGTTGCACCACAGGAGGTTTAGACTGGATACTAGGAATTTTTTTTCACAGAAAAGGCTGTCAAGCACTGGAACAGGTGGCCTGGGGAAGTGGCTGAGCCACCATCCCTGGAGATAGCTAAAAGACGTGTAGATGTGGCACTTGGGGACTTCATTTAGTGGTGGCTTGGCAGTGCTGGGTTAACACTCAGACTCAGTGATCATAAAAGTGTTTTCTACCTAAGTGATTCTGTGATTTACTGCAGGTTTACTGAATGCTCCCTTTTCAAATACTGCTGTTTTCAAATGCACAGGAGTTCTCATTCCCTAATTAAACATCAATCACATTAAACATACTATTGTTTGTAACTCTGTTTCATGCTCATTACCCTGAGATCATAAAAGTTACTGTCATCTCAAATATTGTGGTTTAAATGTATTTTCAACACATTTAGTCCTTCTGTGTAGTGTACAAGAGTACTTCAATACAAAAAAGGAACTGGGATTCTCTCTCTCTCCCCTGCTCTAAGATAATTGAAGGTTTTAAATCTAAGTTAACCAGTGCACCTACTGAGCTGTCTCAAATTCTTGCATACAGACTTGAGTACCTTGTACTTGTAATACAAAATGTATTAGTTCAAGTCCCATAATACTTCTCAGCTGCAAATGATGAAAAAGCCAGATTAACACTTGAATGATAGTTTCTTTACAATACCTTATTTTGCTAAGGTATCTTTCTCCAGTCCTTTTATTTCACATACTCCAAACTTCTGGAAAGTGATCCAGAGTTATCAGAGGAAAGTTTCTTGAATTCTCATTCAACAACAGCATGTTGTTCACCTGGGACATATTAAAAAGTCCTTACAGAATTGAAAAAACAGCAGAGTTTACCTCCTGGCAAGCCACTGTAATTTATGCACTTTTCAATTTTATGTTGTTTTGCTTAATACTTCCTGAATTACTTCTTTTAAGTTTCTTTGTGTGAAGGTTATGCTACACAAAAGAAGGTGAGAGTAAGTTATTATCTGTCATTTATGTTACAAGGCTCATAATGCCTGTCTTTGTGAGGATTATACTCTTTCAGTGCTATGCCAAGTAAAACACCTCCATGTAATTGAACTACCTACTGCTCCAAGTATTCAAACCAGTGTCAGTGTAACACAGCCCTCTCTATTTCTGCCCTATTTTGTAGTGCAATACTGCTGTGAAGTCTGAAAGAGCTGACATATTATACTCCCCAAATGTAAATAAAGCTTCTCTATAAGAAAGGCTCAAAGAGATTATGCTGCACCACTAGAGAAGCTGTACTTCAGGAGCTCGAGACAAAAGGAACCAACAAAAGGAGAGGAGGCCTGCTACAAGCAGTTTTATGAATGCATGGGATACAGGGAAATTAGTTACCTTTAATGTACTCTAATGACAGAAGGAGCTCCATTTGGCTCTTAACAGATTCAGTACTGTGTCAGGAAACAAAGGAAGATGTCAGGGCATCTAAGAAAGGCCCAAAATTTTAGGGTCAGATGAGACAGAATCCCAACTAAGAACACAGAATAGAAGAAAAGATGAATAATAGACTTGAACGACCTTGCTGACGTGACTGTCATGAGTCCAAGTTTCATCAGATTGAAAAGAACTTCTTTTAGGGAAAAGGTTTGATGTTCAGCCATGGCGTATCAGCCCACTTGGAAAATTTTGAGACAATACTGTCATATATTATAAAAGAGATATTTAAAACATAGATTTTAAAAACATAGAGAAACAGACTATTTTTGTAAGAAAATGTGAAGGAGAGTATCTAATTTGGTACTGCAGGATGACTCCAACAGATCTCTCCACTCAAAGCAGTGCTAAACCTGCTTTTCTGTGCTGCCAGATCTTTTCAGG
The DNA here is from genome assembly GCA_013397245.1 of Thryothorus ludovicianus. Lineage (NCBI taxonomy): Eukaryota > Metazoa > Chordata > Aves > Passeriformes > Certhiidae > Thryothorus > Thryothorus ludovicianus. Next base: position 2,380,881 of record VZTB01004761.1, read on the forward strand.
ACTGAGTTCACATGCCTTCTGTTGCCAATATCTGATCATTTTTACCTGGACTGTAAGAATAGGTTCTGCTTTTGCACATAAACATCTCTCCTCAAAAGTGGATTTTGGGCCAAACACTCTGGAATTTTTACAAGAACCAATAACTCAGCAGTTGTGATAGTTCTCTTTCTTACACTAACACAGCTCAAATAACTTCACTTAACTTACCTCTGATTTATACCACTAAAGCAAGAGGTGAATTATTGCTCCAGCACACAACACACTGAAGGGGCTTTTATTACCAAAGGAAGAATTTTGCCAGTGAGGGAAGGGGAGCAGAGGAGGCTGCTGCAGCTGCTGCCCCTCTGCTCCCCACCACGCTGCAGGAACCTGGCTGCTCCTCTGTCAGCTCCTGGACACCCAGGTGATCTCAGGGCACCTGCACTGAGGGTTGAGGGAGAGCAGACAACCAGAGGAGCCACCCTGCCAGACAAGCTGTGCTCACCTGCCCTTCACTCGTCCTGAAAATGACTTCAAATATACATAAACTCAGAAATAATTTCAGAACATCATCAATCTTACAATTTAAACTATGACATTTCCAATTACTGTAAAAATATTATTGTACACAGAAGACATGACTTAGGTCAAATTTTTAAGGGCCTGCCATTACTGAGTGTGTATTTTAGTCACACTGTTTTCCAAGGATCAGGGCACTGTAATAAAGCCAGCTTTACTAACTCATCAGCCATGAACAATCTGCTCCTTTCCTAAGCCACAGAGAAACGTTCTAGAATTGCTATTAAGAATAATCTACAGACAGTTTTGGTAAAGGCTTTACAAGGGTTTAAGAAAGTTTGTGTAGACCTCAAAGCAAAGCCATCCCTCTGCTCTAAAGACTCACTATTGGAAGGATTCAGCTTTGAACACTGCCACCATTGTGGCCAGCCCTCAGCAAGACAGCAAAGTGTTATCCTGCTGCTTTCAAGAAGACAGATGGGCATCAGTTTTAAATTAACAGCTTGGGAACTAGACTCAACATACATGTCTAACAATTTAAATAAGAGCAACAAGCAGCTGCTCCTCTGGAATATGTCTACCCATTTGCAGGTAAAGCAACATTGATCAAAATCTAAAATAACAGAATCCAAACCCAAGCTGGACATATTACCTTTAATACATTTCAACCAAAATGTTGTACCAAAATACCCCAAATGATGTGTCTCCAGGAAACACCTGACTCCATGCAATTTTTTGAAGTGGGGATCTTTGGAAAAACTCTTGGAATACAGGCTGCCAAGTAAAGGGAAACAGGAAAGTCAAGAGTCCTTGATTTCAGACTACTTAGTATTCAGACAGTATGACCTAAAAGCTGCAGCCTCTCTAAGCCATGCATGATCTATGTCACAGGCTCTGCAGACCTCAGAGACCTTTTTCTGATAAAGTGAGTGAATAAAATAGTCAAAGGACAACACAACTGAAGAGAGGGTAGCTCTGCAATGGGGACACCGGATCCAAACTCATGAGTTCTGCAGAGATCTGTTACAAACTCAGAGAAGCTCCTGCCTTTCTTACAGACTATAACTTCTGCAGGCTGAGCTTTTTATTGCAAAGGCAAGCCTTGTTTTGCACTGTGGAAATATGCAACACTTGGTAGGATGGTGTCCCAGCTCACCATCATAAATCAAATGTTGCATGAATAGGCACTTCAGATGTTATTGGCAGAAGTAAAATTTAATACACCTTGCCAGCATGTGGAAAAAATTTAAGGTCCAACTCAATGAAGTCAGTGTGATTCTGGCCTGAATCACCCATCTGCTACCTGTATTAAGTAGTATGCCATTCTTTGTATAAATAAAATGTATTCAATTTTTATCACATTTGACATTTCTTACAGTGCTAAAATTTTTGTCATTGGTCAACCTGTATTTTAGAGCTCTCTTGGACTGACTGCCAGGACTCCATCTGGCAAAATGAGGGGTGTTCCTAATTTGAAGCACTTCAAAGCAATTCTCCCACATCATTTCAAGAAAATAAAATTAAAGTGATTATGGGTGATTGTAAAAAGATGGATTTTAATTTTCCTTTAAAAACACAATCAGTTAAACAGTAATTTAAAGCTCCTTTACACTCCTCTATCAGCTACCTACCCACCCCCCAATCCTTTGTATGAGGTACCTGCATTTCCAGTGATTATACACTGAGCCGGGTTTAATATTTTTAAAGAACTTAATGTTTGGTTTGTTTTTTTTTGGTTAAACTGATCAGTGTATTATCCACACTATAAATGTGATTATGACCTGAAAAACACAGGACAATACAAATAATTAAGGTATCTATTATGTTAAATGTATTTTTTTTTTTCCTCTGGATGAAGCAAATTTGAGTGAGTTGGTCTCACTCTTAGGAAGATTCTGGCTTGTAGTCTTGATTCCTGAAGAAAGCATACCAGCAACTTAAGAGCCACAAAGAGAGCACTTTCCTTCCTTGGATAATCAAAGAGATGTCACTTTAAAGACTCCCCACGTGGACAAGTCTTTCCTAGACTTCAGAAAGGCAGAAAGCTCACCTGTCACATCTCAAGCTACACGTGTCATGACTGGCAGAACAATTCCCAAACATGGCAGCATAGATTATCCAGAGAAATAAAGCTCTGCATCTTCTAAATCCAGGACCACGAGCCAGTGGCAGGGCCCTCACCCCATCTGGGCAGCCTACAAGAGAAGCACCTCACTGAGCCAACCTGTGTGCTCTGCACACATCCACACCCCCAGGAAACCCCAAAGCAAGGGAGGACCTCAGTGACAGCAAATCAGTTAATGAAATTCCAGTTATTTTAAGCTCATCAGCTTCCCTTGGGACTTGGCCATCACTGCCACGTCTTTGAGAGCTGTCTCAGCAGGATGTAATGGTTCTCCTTAAAATTTCCTGGAGTGGAACAGAATTCCACCTATCCTCGCTTTGCTCTGAGTAGCCTGTAAAAACTTAATTCTTAGCATTTTTTTTCTCTTGATGATTTTCTGGGGATAGAGTAATGCATAGCCTCATCAGCCTTCATCTGTCACTGGAACCAATTCGTATTCTCTCCCACTCCCCAGGAGTTGCACTGACTTGGACTTTACACCTGAATTGACACAGATGCAGCACGCACACACACGGTGCTACATCCACAAGTATCAAACGTATCTAAATCAGTGATTGCTCCTTGTCCAGCTAACTGATTTGAAAAAGATAAAGCAGTTTGCAGGGAGTAAATGGCAAAGTCACAAAAGGCAGATTCAGCAGTGATCCTGCTCACCAGCCAAGTACATTAGTCCATTATAATATTTTCTAGGAGCACATTACATGACAACTCCTTATCTGCCCCATTTTTTCTCACAGCATCAGCCTTTAAGAACATATAAATCATTATGGAAACATAACAATAATCTCTGTCACTTTCATCACCATTACAAAACCAGTTATTAATAAAGCAATCAAAGGTGGTTTCCTTACCCAGAATGCAGGATGAAAAACTGGCTTAGGGAAAAGTCTCACTTGGAGCTCAAGAGCTGACAAAGTTCTCTGTTCTGCAGAGGCACTGGCTGGGAACCTCCCTGAAGGCCCGTGTCTCAAAGCTGTGAATGACAGCTCATGTGGTGACAGGCACTGTGGTGAGCACTACAGGCTGCTTTGACAAGGTCTAACAAACTGCACTCAAGCAGGTGAGGTGGGCAGGAAAAGGCTGGACAACAGCAACAGTCCAGTTTATTTCTTATTCCCTTAAACTTCTTTAGATTGCTAGCATTGCAAGTGCTAGCTTATAATTGGTGGTGTCTGTAGTGTACAGAAAAGCCTTGAATATCTCTCATTACAAACTAAAGAATCAGGCTCTAAATTGAGTGACAAGTTCCAAGGTAACTGAATTTTTATTTTATAACTAAGAACGAATGATATTCTTGTTAAGCCATATAAAACTAATTTAGGTTTTTCTGTAGATTTCAACCTCTTCCAGTCACTGGGACATATAAGCACTAACAGCTCTTCTTATCCAAAAACCAAAGTGGTTTGTTGCAGGATGTGAATCTTCTGCATGCCTTCAACATGAAGACTAGGACAGAATTAGCCAGGCTTTTCCTCCAGTGATTCATTACATACCAAGCACCTGATATGGCAGCAGCCCATGAAATCTATCTTCTCTGTCTCATAAATCAACATCATCAGCATAACCAAGAGATGAAATGAGATTTGTCATTAAGGCACATAGAAGTTATGACATACTACACAGTTCCAGCTCTCAAATCTACTCTCCCTGAGTGATAAGACCAGCAAGTGTTCCCATGGTTTTACCCACAGCTATCATGTGACTAAACCCTGTACTTACACAGATCCAACATCTGAAATCCAATGTCTTGGTTATATGGTTTAATTCAGTATTTGTAACTTCATCTTGTAACTTCTCCAGATAGGAACACTCAGAACATAATAATTTAATTTATGTTTCTGAGCCTTTCGAGTTGACTTAATCTGATACTGTTGGCAGTAAGTCTAGAACCTGTGCATTAACTACGCCTTTCTCCACAGTACATTAACTCTGTGGGAAAAAGTTCAGTATTGCAAGGCACTTCATGTCCAATTTTACAACTCCTAATTTTACATACATCTTGTCAATTGCATAAACTGTATTTGTGTTGTCATCACTGAGAAGTCAATAATGTTCACTGACTATTGTTTCCACCTGTATTCTCTGGTATTTAATGGTAAAGTCTATACAGTAACTGCCAGAAAGGCAGTTTAAAATGTTTTACTGTACTATATACACAGAAATGCAACACAGGCTGTGCAAATGCTGTAGACCTCCAGGAGCTTTTCTTTAGATTTTGTTAGGATGAATAGTTAAAAACATTCCTCAAACAGGTTAGCCTGCAGAGCTGGTCTGTCAAACAATCCTGAAAGAGCACAGTTACAGTCCTGCTGCTGTTTCAAGGTGTGCAGAAGCCTGCCAAGGCAGCAGTAGAATAAAGGGAAATGATGTACTCAGGAAATGTGGCAATCTCAGTCTGCCCCAAATGTCACGGATCTCACAAGCCCTGGCTTCAAAACAGGGAGAGTTTCTTTGTAATGCTTTATTTCTCGAGATGGTTTATAAGGAGAAATCAAACAGTAATGCCCTGGAACAAAACCCAAATGAAGCATAATCCACCTTATGAGTTATTGCAAAAAAACATTCTGGACAACATCAGGTTTTACTACATGTAATGGCTTTATGAAATGTATAAATGTTATTGTTCTATAAAATACATTTTTCATTCCAAAAGGTAAATTATAATTCATATTTATTCAGGATTTTCCTTTCTAGTGCTTTAGACTTACTTTTAAAAGAAAGACGCAGGATTGCCAAATTAAAGGTTTATTATAGTGTTTTTATTAACAAACTTTCATTGGAAAGTTCTGGGCGCATTAACATAGGAGGCACATTGGCTTCGATGTTTGGCATTTGACAGTCAACAGAATTGCACTTCACTGTGATTGCCTTGCCACAACAGCGTGAGCTTTCACGGCAACCCTCGGAGCGAGCCTCTCTCCCTGACCTGGTCAGCAGGTGGTTTTTATCGTTTTGGCCAGCCTTCAAAACTCGCTCGTTCTGCAAAGATTGCTGATCTATCTTGCTCTCAGCTTTCTTTTTCTGCTTTGACAGAGAGGCTTTCTTGCTTTCCACCCCATTTGCTTCTGTACCACCCTTTTCATCACACTTGTCTGTCTGCTGACAGAATCCCTTTTGGTTATTTGAGATACTGTTCTCACATTCAGAGCAATGCACTATTAGAGGTGCTGCATTTCGGCAGAGGAACTGTGAGGAGCTCATCACCTTTGGAATAGTTCTTACGCTTTCCTGTGGGTTTTGATGAGGATGTGTATCTGTCCTGTTTATTCTTTGATGTGCCTGGAACTGTTGCATGGACTGAAGGAAAAAATTTTTAGGCAGAGAGTTTTGTGTCATCGTTCTTTTGAGCCTTCCTTGAAGGCAGCTGCAATGGAGAACATGCTGGACTGGGTGAACGTAACCCTCAGCAGCTTGCTGTAAAGCATTTATAGGAGCTACGGAGCTTTGGATCTGCACGGTCCCCGGGGCAGGAGAACACTGGTAACAAAAGGTGTCACTTAACTGCTGACAGGAATGCGGACTCCACTTCACTGCCACCTGCTTATATGCATCAGGACAGCTACACTGCCTGTTTTGAGAGAAAATGGGGCATATGGTGTGTTGGTCAATAGACGTCTGCAGCACAGCTGAATTAGCAACATTTTTTATGCCTTTACTCACTTCACTATTATAGGCTGGATGCATAGGCACACATGAGTTTTGGGGCTTGCTGCTGAAGAGCTCCGAGCAGATATGGGTTTCTTCATATGTCACCTTCTCTGCAGGGTTACAGATTCCGGTTTGTGACGCCAGAGGTTCAAGCTCATAGTGCTCATGCTCCATTTCTGGTTTTTGACCTCTGGAGTCCAGCTGGTACTTGCTAACAGGATGTGGTTTGTTTTGACTTCTGCCCCCTTGGGCTCCTGAAAAGGCCTGAGAGAAAGCGTTACACCGAAGTTTTTTTGGTAGTGGGATCTGTCCACAAGTGCCCTGGGGCCCAAGGCATCGGCACATGCACTGGAAGAAGAACGTTGCAAAAGCCCAACTAATGCACATTATAAGCATCATGAAAGTGCCAAGCTGAGTGTATGCCAACACTGTCGAGGGCATCATCATTGCCCCAGCTACAAATGTAGTCAAGGCAGCCATTGCAATAGCAGAACCCATACGGCTCAAAGAAAAAATTACCTTTCCCTCTCGGTCGGGATCAGGGGCTAAGCGATAAGCTACTCCGTAATGAACAGCAAAGTCCACTGACAAGCCAACAGCCACTGAGATTGTGACAGATTCCAACACGTTCAGCTCCCACCCGAGAAGAACCAGAGAACCTACAGTGACAAAAATAGTTCCAGCTATTGAAACTATTGCATAAAGGCTTATGATTATGTTCCAAGTTGTAAGGAGCATTACGCTAAATGCAACGGCAACTGAAAGGCCCATGGCAATCAGAGTACCATCAGAAAGACTGTCCTGAAGATCATAAAATTCAAGGTTACTCACAAACCAACCATTGCTAAGGCCTTCAGGAGCAGAACTAAGCTCACTTGAAATCCATGAGTCCACCTCTTTGTAGAACTGATGCATTTTCTCATAAGCCAGTGTGAAGAGGTAGGTGCTTTGGAACTCCAAGACCACTGCCCTGATGGTGTCATTAAGGTCAAAGCGAGGCCCTGGAGTTTTGCTATCTAAATGATACCCTGTGCTTCTTTCTAGCTCCATTATAGCTCTCTTGATACATAATTCAAAAACTTCTTGTTTGTATGGAAAGCTCCAGTGGCTGCAGCAGGGGTAAAGAGACGGTTCATCACAGTCTTGGTTTTCCATCCACTGCTTAAATGTTTCTATGAAGCAGCTTGTGAAGTCTTGCTCTTCTGTCTGATAAAAGAAGGTTTGATTTCTTAACTTCTGACAGAACCGTAAAATCCAAACCTGTGAAGCCGGGCTAGCGATATTAAAACTGTTATCTAGCTGCAGCTCTCCTTTGCTTTTAGGGTTTAAAGGGTCACCATTATCCTCAGGTGTGACACCCCAGATTACCGTAATTGGCATGTGGAGCTCTTCTCCATGGTGGACACGCTCAAACATAAAAAGTTTTTTGTATTCTGCATCGTATCGTTCAAATGGGTGAGAAGACCTAAACACCTGAAACTCAGAGAGCTCCAATGATGGCAGTTTCATCTTTGGATTTACACACACGATATATGCTCCACCAATTGTTAAGGCAAGGAACCAGAAAAGCCAAATATACCGAAATTTGATAACAATGCATGGCAAAACTTTCTCAAAAAATATTCTGGATGCTTCTGAGACTGCAAAAATAATCTTGTGGAACATTTGGCACAACACTGTCCAGCAGTTTTTGTTGTTGTATACCCTCTGCTGAGGTTTCTTAAAGCAACTGAAAATATTGAGAAGATATCGTTCATGTAATACAACTACAGCAGGCAGCCATGTAACCATCAAAACATAATTCACCAGAATGGCAGTGCCAGCATAAACACCAAAACACCTGATTGCTGTGATGTTGCTGACATAATTAGCATAGAAGGCAGCAGCGGTTGTAAAACTCGTGACAAACATGGAAAGAGCAGCGTGTTGCAATGTGATGCTCACTGTCTCAGAGGTTCCAGCGTGAGGTTTATCAAACTTTGTGTAGTTCCAAACATCACATAAGACAAAAGCATCATCTGCTCCAATCCCAACAAGGATAATCAATGCCGTGAGATTCATGAACGGAAAGAACTCAAAATTAAATACTACTCGATAGAGAAAATAAGAAATAATCAAGGAACTAATTATTGCAAACATAGTCATCAGCGTGATAAACATGGACTTGGTGTACACACACATAACTAACAGAACAATTACAATGGCTATGGCAGGATACACAGTATCCATCAACAGGTAATCTTGAAACAACCTATGTTTTATTCCAAACTCAATCCCTGTGACGGTTGTTACACCATCAGAAGCGTTCCAGTTCTCAAAGTTATCTAGGTAAATACTCATCATGCTTTCCCCTTTCTCAGTTGGAGAGAAGAGCATGCTGTATTTTAAAGCTGGTAAGACATAGTCAGCTGTCTTTGGGCTTAGGAAATCCTTGTCCACTAGGTAGTGAAGGATCTGGTAAACAGCATTGTACTTGGTACATTTGCGAGGCACGTTTGTACACTTGAGTTGGTCCTTCCTTTTGGCATTCATATCCCAGCAGTCCGGCCCCAGGGTGCCGTTGTAGTAGTATTTGGCACAAATGCGAAGCAGCTTTAGGGTGTGAGACACATCCCGTTCCACGATTTTCTGACACGATGACCTGTTGTTCAGAATAGCAATATAGTTGCCCAGTGTCCAGCTGGGACAGCATGAAGCAGCAGTGGCTCTCTGGCAGAGATCACCAAACTGGGAATGGGATCTGATCTGTATGAAGACAGACAGGTAGGAAAATCTAATTTAAAGTAACAGTCTGAAGCATTCAGTAACCGAAAAAAAAACAACCCAAGAAATTACTTTAAATTATGAAAAATCAGTTTATGGTCCTTTGGTGTTAACATTTTAAATTCTTATTTCCACACTGCTTTTGATCAGTATCCTCTTACATGCAGCAGACTAAACCAGCCAATATACAGACTTGTCACAGTGACACAGAATTGGCAGAAGTATTAAGAGTATTATATGAAGATCCACTGAGGTGTTTTGTTTCTTTCCAGACTGAGGAGTGTTAACTCTCTTCTATTATCTCATGCTATACTCCTAAGAATAAACAATCAGCTATATATCAGTGAAGTTTCATTCCTGGAATCATATTCTGAAGTTTCTAGGAGAGGCAAGGACTTACCATCCTGAAAGGAAGGATGTGACAGCTCTACCTTAACTTCCATCACCTGATCTCTCTTCTACAACCCTGATTTTATGAGTCTCTTTTAGGTCTTGTACAGCTGGCAGGCACTGTCCCCAAACAGCTCTGCCTGCCCCCCAGGCACTGCATGTCCCTAAGTCATGCAGGATTTCCAAAGCACAGGCACAAGGTGGTTCACTGTCATGAAGCACCCCAAAATAACAGGTCATGCCTCTGAACACTGCACCCATGGTGCACAGCACATCCTGCTTAAAGATTCTCCTGAACTAAATGAGTCTTAATCCCTTATGGGGATATTTTTCTTTCACTTCTAGAATACTCCAGATTTAGTTGAAGACAGTAAGAGCATGACTTAGCTAAATGACCACAGGACACTTCTATGCAAACTGAAAGTAACTATAAACTGCAGGTGAAACTAAAGTAACAAGGTTAGATCAGAGAAGTTCTCAAGATGAGAAAACTCAATCTTTGGAGAGCAAAAGGAATAAAGGTCTCAAAAAACAGAACTTCTGTTATATGTGACAAAGTAGAATTTAGTGTTTCAAATAGTTAAGATATATGTTAAAGTTCTATTTTGATCAAGTTACACAGAATGAACAAATATTAATACAGTCACATAAATAAAGTCACATAAATAAAGCCATGTGCTTCAGACTTTATAGGAGTACACCCTAAAGAGTTGTCCATGTATGCTTTAAATTTAGGTGATCTGAAAGAAACCACTTAGCCTCTTTTTTTCTATTTTTTCTTCAGCAAAATTGCACAGGCTTATTATTAGCAATCCTTCATAATGCAGACCAAAAATACACTTGGGGATTCTCTCAGCAGTTATAAAAGCTTTAATATGGTCCAAATATTGTCAACCAGTTTCTGAAAAATAACAAACTGGCATTCCAAAAAAACAGGATAATTCACATTTGATTGTTTCCAGATAAAAACACTCACACATGCAAACTCAGGAAAAACTGAACAACCTACTAAATAAAAGGAAGCACTGGAATAGCATATCTGTGTTTTTCATGGCACATCTCCAGGTTAGTCCTGTGAGGATATAATAGGCAAACTGGAAGGAAAGGATTGTATTGTCTTCTCCATGTGTTCAGGTTCAAGATGGGACAATGAGGTTTATATACTGTTCTTCTACACTTGCTGCAGGCCATAAACATTCACTGGCAAAGTAACTGCTGCCAAAGATAAAGTAACATGAGCTGGCAGCTGGAAATTAGAAAGAAAAATACAAAACTGAGCTCCTGATAGCTCATTAAAATACTATGTAAAATGTTAATAGATTGTAGCATTGGGCTCTTTTGGTGATCCAAAGGAACTGGAAAGGTCATTCTGGTGTTTCCAGACCTGGTCTGCCACTGGCAGCACTTTAATTTATTTTGGAAGAGGTAAGGAAACAGAACTGTGCAACCTGCACACATCTGTGGGCAGACCTGCCCCAATGGCTCTCTGCAGTGACACAGAATCACAAATCCACTGATTTGGGGAAGCAAGTCTGAAGACATAATATAAAGTCATTAAAGTTTATAAAATAACTGTTTATACAGTTCATAGGGAAAACTTCTGCAATTAACAGGTGAAAAAAAAAAAGCTCTTCTTATCCAAGTAGGAAAAAAAAATTAGAACAACTCCTATAACTATTTTGTATATAAAGTTTCCATGAAGATTATAGGACTAGCATATGCTGAACAGCTGCAGGGTAGAGCCCCTAAGTGTCAGTAAAACCTGTAGTTAAAGTAGTTACAAGCAGATGGGAATACAATTAGTACATGGAGGATATGCTGTTAGTTCCATACTAAAGCCAATACTAACTGGTGCTGACATCCTGCTTATCATCAGAAAAATATATAAATTCTATGGTTTGCATTTCCAGCAGATTTTCCTGTCCTTGAATACAGCAAGCTTTACCAATTAATTCAACAGAACTGTGGCCCGAAACAAGCATGAACTCAAAATCAAAAATAATTACAGCCAAAAAAGAGTCTGTAAGACCAAAAGGTCACCAAAGTAATGGATTTTTTATTATGGCTGCAGTGCAAGTCAGCATCCTCTCCCTCCCTAGGGACTGGCTGCTAGCAGAACTTAGCATTCAGAAATGGGACATAGCACAGCTCTTTGTGATTTCTAAGAAATGTCAGAAGTACTTAAAAAATTCTAGAAATTGTTAAAATAATTTAAAATGTTATTTGTAAGTAACAAGCATTTAAAAAAGAAACTATGAAAAAAACTTCATCCTTTTCTGAGCCCTGAGTATCTAATTTTTATAATAAATTTACATTCAATTTTTTAATCATAAATTTAATTTTTATGATAAATAGCAAATCCTAACCATATTAATTTTTTTCTATACTAACTAGCTAAAAATCAATGCTGCTACCATGATGCATTGTTGTTCTGTTCAGATGAGGCATTCAATTACTTTATTCCTTAGTAATTTACAAATAAAGATCTACAAAAACATGATTTACAATCAATATTCTTTATAAATATCTGCACAACTGTGGGTGCAAATGATGCAGCAAACATTTCATTTGCTGAAGTGTTCTTATTTCAAAGGAAGAGATGGTTTTATGGGGCTTGTAGTAAAGTAGTTTCATCGTTCCTTCAGAAATTATAGCAGTATTTGATATGTTATTATCGAGGTGAGCAAATGGGGAGGAACAAAAGAAAAAATTCTCAGGATAATGCAATCATTACAGAGATATTATTCAGAGGTAATTAACTGTCTTCTGTTAAACAGAATGATGTTTTTCAGGGAAATTTTTGTTTTTAGGAAAAACATTAGGGAGGCCAAAGCTCAGTTCGAACTTAAAATGGCGACTACTGTAAAGGAGAATAAAAAATGTTTCTACAAATACATTAATGGTAAATGGAAGGGTAAAACCAACCTTTGTTCTCTATTGGATGAGGGAGAGAACTTACTAACTGTGGATGAGGAGGAGGTGGAGGTGCTTAACTCCTTCTTTGCCTCAGTCTTCAGTAGGAAGATGGTTTGTCCCCAGGGTAAATGTCATCCTGGGTTTGTGGATGGTGCCAGGGAGCAGAATGGTCCCCTTGTTATCCAAGAGGACCTTGCTGAGATGCTTGGAATTCATAAATCTATGGAACCAGATGGGATCCACCCCAGGGTGATGAGGGAGCTGGCAGATGAGCTCGCAAAGCTGCTCTCCATCATTTACCAACAGTCCTGGCTCAGTGGGGAAATTCCACATGACTGGAATCTGGCCAATGTGACATCCATTCACCAAAAGGGTGGAAAGGAGGATCCTGGTAATTATAGGCCAGTTAGCCTGACCTCAGTACCCAGTAAGGTAATGGAACAGTTTATACTCAGTGTCATCACACAGCACTTACAGGATGGCCAGGGTATCAGACCCAGCCAGCATGGGTCTAGGAGGGGTAGGTCATGTTTGACCAACCTGGTCTCATTTTATGACCAGGTGACCCGCCTGGTGGATGAGGGATAGGCTGTGGATTGTGTCTATTTGGACCTCAGCAATGCCTATGGCACTGTCTCCTACAGCACTCCTGGAAAAGCTGCAGCCCGTGGCTGGGACAGGAGCACTCTGTGCTGGGTTAGGAACTGGCTGATGGCTGGGCCCAGAGAGTG
>VZTB01004761.1:2394295-2473314 GCA_013397245.1 Thryothorus ludovicianus
GAGGAGGGCAATGAGGCTGGTGAGGGGCTTGGAACACAAACCCTGTGAGGAACAGCTGAGGGAGCTGGAGGTGTTTAGCCTGGAGAAAAGGAGACTCAGAGGTGACCTTATCACTCTCTATAGCTGCCTGAAAGGTGGCTGTAGTCAGCTGGGGGTTGGTCTCTTTTACCAGGCAAGAACTGACAGAACCAGAAGGCAAGGTTTTAAGCTGCACCAAGGGAAATATAGGTTTGATATTAGGAAGAAGTTTTTCACAGAAAGAGTAATAAAGTACTGGAATGTTCTGCCTGGGGAGGTGGTGGAGTCACCATCCCTGGATGGATTTAAAAAAAGACTGGATGTGGCACTCAGTGCCATGTCTTAGTTGAGGTGTCAGGGCATGGGTTGGACTTGATGACCTTGGAGGTCTCTTCCAACCTAGTGATTCTGTGACTATGTTTTTTTAATTCAGACTGCATTGCTTTGCAATGATCAGCACTGCCTGGGATTTACCTGTATCAGTGGCCTGTGTGACTAAACTTCTACAGTTAAACCTCAGATTAGCATCTCCTCCCACAGTCTCAATTTTTACCCTTGTTAAAGGTTATTCTCCTCTGGATCTCCTGATTGAACTGCTGATATGATGACTCCCTAGCTCAGCTCATTCAAAACTGAGCTGGGCTGCTTTAGATCCTGTACTCTGCTCACCTGGCTCATTCTGATTGCAAGAGATTAGGGGTAAAACCACGTGAGCCACCCTGTCAGTGCAATCATCTCTGATGGGGAAATAAGGAACATTTCATTAATGTGTGAGGACAAAACCCACTTCACCAAGGGAGGCCAACCAGGACAAAATGCCTGTCAGCAGACTGTCAAGGGAGAGTCATTAAACAATGTTCCACTTCAGCTCAACATTTTAAGCCAACAAACAATGGCTCTCTTATAGAAAAGTTTGGGAATTTGCTGAATTAATACAGTTGTCTAATAGGCAATGATCAATCTAATAATGAAAATATTCCTCATTAAATAAATGAGGAATATGAATTAAGTTGTTTATGATTAGTTTTGTTTTGGAGAAGAGCCAAATGGAAATAATTTGTTCAGTATTAACAGATGAAAAACATTGCTTCATTTCCATGGAAAGTTATCAGTATGTGAACCCAAAGTTCATGGTTACCCAGAGGTTCAAAGGAGTTCACCCCAGCAAGTGACAAGATTATATTTTACAGATAGAGTTTAAAGAGCAAATTAGTATCACTCTTCAAGTATCATTATCCACATCTAATTAACTGGGCTGTATTTCTAGCTATTTCACCTAAGTTCCTTTGCTGTCCATTTGCCAACCTATTCTAAACTAACAAAAAAAAAATAATTTGAGGTGTGTCAGAGAAAACTGCATATACTATGATACTATATCTAGTTTACCTGGAGGTGAAAACATAAGAAAAATCAATTATTTGCTAGAACCCAAGAACAAAATTCCATGGAATAATATTCCATGAGGAAACACACAGTAAAAGATAAGATAGTCCTTGCTTGAAGCAACCCTCTTCTACCCTGTTCTGGATGCTAGTAGTAGAAAACTCAAAGAAATTCCCCAATATATAACCTGATTTACAAACTGAAAGTTGTTTTTTAACTGCATGTACATGCTGACTGACCATTTGACAGCAGCTGAACCACAAAGCCCTCTCATATGCTACTGGATGGCAGTAGGCAGCAAAACAAAGCTACAAATGCATGCTCTGTATCTGCAAGTGAAACAAATGCCATATTGACTTACCCTCAAGTTGTCTACATTGCACATTGACTTAATTGCATTCAAATTCCATAAATTCTCTCCTTCCGTTGATGTAAACACCACTCGTGAATAGCGATCACCTGAAATTACAGAAAGGGGTTTTCACTGATTGTTTGGGTGGGCCTGGTATCAAAGGCTGAGGCAAAATCCCACCATACAAATGACACACACGAAATCTTCATCGAGTCATGTGAATTCACCTCCTTTTCAAGATGAGCTGTTTGTCTGTAAGACTCACTCCACATGAAAGTTTCCATTTCCTTAAAGTGCTTATAGTAAATATGGCATCTTGAATACTACATACCACTCAGAAGCTCTACAGACTTCTATTCAAGCAAACTATCTTCTGAAATATGACAAACAAATAAAAATCAAAAGATCTAATCAGCAAACTATGAAATTCTTGGCACAGCATAATGGCAGTACACTGATAATAGTAATCAAAGGCTGATTTAGTAAGTCATTTGGGAATATAAATAATAATTATAAAGCTGTTTCTACAAGAATGTTTTTTCTTTAGAAGCAAATGACTGCAGTGGAAATTGTTGTGATATCCTTGAGGCCATTTTCAAGAATTCCACAGTTTAGACACATGGAGCTTAAATTACAAATTAAATCGCATTTACCAGAAGACAGATTTAGGAAAGGAAATAATTACTTAGTGGCAGTGAGATCTGTCTGCAGAGCTCACAAGGGAAACAAATATACAAACACAAATATATAGTACTGCCTAACACATCACGGTACTTTTTAAGAAACATTATCACATTAATTAAAATATTCCAATAACCCAAAAAGCTGAATTTTCCCCACTGTTGTGAAGCTGCAGACTTTTTGCCTTCCACAAGGCTGCAGTGAAAAGACCCAGAGGCAGTGCTTTATCATCTCCAACCATGCTTTAGGATCAAGGGAACTGAAATCTAGAGGTCCTGGAGCAGACAATGAAAGATACCAGCAATGACAAAAGTGGGTCAAGAGGAAATCAACTGTTTTCTTTACATAATGGACTAGCAAATTTTCCCATAGAAATGCAATTCCTTCATGACTGTCACAACTGAGACTACACAGAAACAGCAGAGGAAAGAAGGACAGTGAGACTGTGCAGAACAGTGGCCTGGATAAGAGGAGTTAATTCTGCTTCAAGTTAATGCTCAGCAGAGTACCAAATCCATTTCCTCTTCCTTACTCATGATATGCTCAGTCTAATTTGGTTCTGTTCACAGGAGCAGAAATTAGGACCTTGCTCCCATCCTCTCACTTAGATATAAGACCATACTGTAATTGAAAAGAAAAAGAAGAATAAAAATCTGTTCTTCACCCCAGTTTTCCCTGGTCATTGCTCTCTTAGACTAAGTAATCTAAACAAATAATTTCACAATTGTGTTTTTGTGCTGTTATCAGTCCTTACATGTGGAAGTAACCACAAAAGAGCCAGGGTTCCTCTATGAATAGAGGCAAGATCTCCATCTCTGCTAGAACAGGACTTATCAAAGTCCTGCAGCATGCTTGTAAAAAGTCAAAAGACTTTGTCTTTTTTGTCCTCTAGTTTAACTTTGCCAGATTCATAAGCCTACAGTACTTTAAGTTGGGAGTATTTTATTCTTATTTCTGTTTCTTTGAGGGGATGTTTTCTTTGTTGAGTCTTTTTGTGGTTTTGTTTTTTTCTGTAAACAAACCCCTACATTCTGTACAAAAGATAACTGGTGGATGCCTTTAGAACATATACAGGAAAAGAATTTTGATTTAGATTTTTTAGAATTAAGTTAATGTCACAGACAAAACACAACATCTTCCCAAGTGTGAATTAAGGATTACATCTCTAGCTAAACACAAAACACTGATTTTACAATGTTCAGTACTACCAAAAACTAATAAAATTCCCTACAGGAAATGGAAACACTTAAAGGAAGCACTTCAAGCAAATACAGTTTATTCTGAGAAAGAACCAATACAATAGAACCAATGAGGCAAATCTTTAAATAATTTTGAAAGTGACTTTGAAACATTTCAGCCCAATTTTATCAAGATTACTGCACAGAGAAAGAAGGTGTTTATTGTGTGCACATATTAAGTAAAAAATATCTTCCTAATATGGCATATAATATATAGAAGAGTTCAGAAAACTCTGAACTGTGAGAAGTTTTTAGCTTTCCTTGTATCATTTCTTCACTTACTTGGAATATCACAGAAAAAGGTATCCTTGTGGAAGTTCCAGTCTGCTTGCCTCTTTTCTCTTTCATAGTGATCATCTGACCATCTGTCATCTTGATGACTAAAGCAGAATAAAGAGTTTTACTTTACCTCAGCAAAGAAATTATCAGAAGAAGCACCATCCAAACAAGTGACACAGCTTAACAGCTCTTATTAAAAACATATTTTTACCAATGTGATTTTGGTATACAAAAACCGAAACAGTAATTTAATTCTTTCTTTAAATTAAGAAAATTCAAATGAAAGGACATTGAGTCCAGTAGTACTGAAAATATCCATAGAGAAAAGTAAAACTACACATTTTTTAAAAAAGCTTGCAATGGGAAATACCTAGCCTGATATGAAAGGCCTTAAGAACTGTAGAATATAAGATTCTGTATTTACTGAAATCAGTGGCTGTATACATATTAACTTCAGAGGGTACAGCTGAAAGCACGTGCACATACAAAACCACCAATACAACAAAATGCATTTTTACTATAAAGCCATACCTTTTAGCTTGCTCATCTGCATATTTGAAAGGATAGTTTGCAAGTGTTGCTTTGTACCCCGTGTTTTTCACCATGTTGTTCCATGTGACCAATCTCTGTCCTATGGCTGTCCCTCTGGGTTCAAAACCCTAAGGGGAGAGAGGCACAAAATTCCATTAATGCTTTTCATTCCTCAGCTCAAATGGGAGAGAGGAAACATGATCAAAGTGATGGATAGTTTTCATTATGAAGCATAATTACCCCAGGCATCTACTTTTAGGGGCAAAATGCTTTATGACAAATCAGACAAAATAATGACCGACTGTAGAGAGTGAGGAGGGATTAAGAATTCCTGCACATCCTAATGCTCTCCCTGAGAAGGGATGATGATTTAGTCCATCAAATAATCAACACTTGGTTTTCAGAGGAAGGGCATTCTACAAAGTCCTCTTCTGTACCTCAATTATCACTCTTTATTGATTAAATATGATTAAAAACTGTCAAGTATTTCTTCTCTATTTCTCCAAGAATAAGGAAAATATTTAAATAATTTTTCGAGTGACTTTGAAACAATTTTAACAACTTGGCTGTTTTCAAGAAATATCCATTACATATGGGTATGTACAGATATACGTACTATACTATAAATACCAATAATTTACCAGAAGAGTTTATTTTTTATTTGAGGATAATAATAAAATGCCATATTTTCAATAAAAAATCCTGAAAGCTACTCATGCTTAAGACAATTGATGAGAAGTAAAAAATGAGTGCAATACTGAATAAAATCTGATAAAAATTACTTTTAGCCTTTCAATATGGCTATCACTTAATCTCCAGAAGGCATTTAGAATCCCCTCTCCTTTAACAGATCCTGGCCTTCTTCCTCTGTAACCTGATTTAGAACATATGATATGGTCTGTGCTGTACATCATAAACTGGGATGAATTTACAGTATTCAGTCTGAAGCAGCCCTGTTGAAGGACAAGACCTTAGCAAAATGCAGAGGGGATGGAAACTAGTGGGTAACATTCTCTGTTGGCAATTGCAGCTTTGTACTATAATTTGCTGCTCCAATGCCAAGATGTAACACTGTACCAATCGCTGCACTTGCATTTGCTGTTTCCTGGTCCCACTGGAAAAAATGGCAAACAAAAAATACTTGTTTGACAACACAACTGATTGATATTGACTTACCAGCAGTGGATCAGAGAAATCTGGAAGATCTGGCACTAATATTCCCACGAGTGCACACACCACTATGAGCACAGTGCACATGCCCAGGACCACCACGGGCCAGTCAGCGATGAGCGCGGCGTAGCTACGGGAGAGGAGCAGGGAGAGGAGCTACAGCAACCAAAGCTGCACACAGGACTAAGCCATATTTCCCCAAAGAGCTTTTCAGATCAGACTATCTTTTTGCCCCAGGATTCTGACAAAAATTGAAGCTTATCCATGATTGTGAACCACTAGAAAAAGATGCTTTGTCAAATATTTAATGAGAGAAAACATCGCTACTTGGGGTTTTTTAAACCTAAGCATTTTAAAGAAAAACATCCAAGAAAGAAAAAGATCTGTTTTAAAGTAGAACCCAAGGAAAACGTTCCCTCAATTTTTAAAATAGTCATTAAAAAAATATTCAAACCCCACACACTCATGATCCATGAAATCTGTCGTAGTTCAAAGATGTAAGGGATAGGCAACATGATACATAAACTAACCAACATTAACTGTCTAGTCTTACAGCATAATACCCATCCTTGGATTTTAACACCTAGTTCATTCTAAATTTTATGAGTGGAAGAATTGTTATATGCAAAGTTAATTTTCATTATTTTTCCAAAATATTTTTATTTTTGTTAATTCAAGAGAAATGTTCAGAAAACTAAGTGAAATCAAGAAATCTTAATTTCTAAATGATTTTTCTTACAATAAAGACATGAATTCATAGTTTACATTTCAGAAGCAACACTGTCTAATGCTGGGAACAAAGAGAGTATAAGAAGTCCCATAAAGGCATTAGAAAAGTAATTACAGGTTATGAATCCTTCTGTACAAATGGTCTCTGTACACATTAAATATTGATCAAGAAGATCTCCACTCTTACTTCCTGCTCAACTTACAAGCAGCATAACATGAAAGTTTATAGCAGAGAGCTCCTTTACTTATTTCCACTGTCTTAAAAGATTATGGCTCTTTTTCAGTTTCAAGAGCAACTTGCTAATTATCACAAGACAATTATCAGCTCAATCGGAATTTTGAGTTCTGCTAAGAAGGAAGGGATTGTCCATCTCCCCACTCCAGCAGCAGGTTCCCAGTGTTCTGACTGCAAAATCAATGGCATAAGCAAGCTTATTCCTGTTTTCCCATAGCATGTGGAAATAGGCACCTCTAGGGGGTCTAAGTAGAGCTTTGAGGAGCAAGGAAATCCAAAGCACTGGGTGTTTCTCCATTTCCCATTAAGTAAACAGGGAATATAATTCTGACATGTTCACACAAGAGGTTAATTAGCAAAAGCTTGAAAAGCAATCTGAAGTCAAAGTTTTCATTAAAGTCAATCAAAAGGGGCAGCTTGCCAAATGAGCAATTGTACAAAGTAGAAGTGAAGGGAAGTAAATGACCTAATAGAATTTTCCTATTTCTAGGACTAAATGTTTTTCTAAACACCAAGCTAGACTAACTAACCATTACAGACATTTGCTCTGAAGTCATAAAACTCATACCCAAAAGATTTATTTTCCTATTCATCACTTGTTCCAGGTTTACCACTTTGACATGTTGTCTCTACAGATCCATTCTCAGCTGAGCACCCTTAAATTGGGTACTCTTTCAGCTGTAAAAGCAACTCTGTCCTAAGTGTTTAATGTGATAAAAAGCACACAGAGAAAACAGTGAAGTGCTTGTCTACATCTGCAAATTTCTCTTCTTGCTTTTACCCTACTGAAATTCAGGTAAGCAAAGCTCACCTGGGCTCACAAAAGGACTGACCATTATTTTTAATTTTACCTGTTTGAACATGATTTAGTGCAGCTGAGGGCTCTAGCTCCAATCAAGTTGCCTAAAACCAGCCTCAACCCCAATACACTGTACATGGCTAAAGAGATGGCAGGTTTTTTATTTTTTATCCATTGGAAAGCTATTATATGAGTTTAGTTACCATTTTTTTCTCTATAAGGAGGAAGCCACCACCCTGACAGATTGGGCATAAATGACTACTTGCCTGAAAATGCTTAAATCAAATCCTCAGTGGATGAATCACATTCAGAAGGGATATCCTTAGTGCTAAGGACATCCTTTAGTAATTTTCTAAATCAGGATAAAACCCTCCCACTTTTGGACACCTAATTGATACTGTTTTTTGGCTGTGCAATGACCTAGTCACACTTACGCCTTCTTGGTTTTTTCCCATCCAAAATATTCCAGCACTGAATGATGAACTCACATAAGTTTGACACTGAGTGAAATACCACTCTTTATGCCATTCTGCCCTGTTTTCAGTCTGTTAGAATTGTACCAATTTTAGTTAGCTATGTACCATTAAAATGCATATACATTTCATTAATTTATTTCCTCCTGATTTTCTTCACACACTTAAAAAAGGTTTAGTTTGTTTTTAGTTCGTTTTTGGGTTTTTTTTTAAGTCATGCTTTAAGCAATTCAAAATGCCAAGGAGATACAGTAATTCAATCTATATTTAGCACCACTAAAAGCACCACTGTTATCAAGCTATTTGTCCAAAGGTTATCCAAGACCTCAGATGTTTTCTTCAAAAGGAGAAGGTAAAAAAGAGAATGTTTAGGTTCTTTTCCCACTTTAAGCATAATATGTGGCTAACAAACTTCTCAATTCAGTGCCTATATACAGATGTCCTCAGGTACAACCACTCCTCAGGCTCCTATAGAGACAGAACTGCACCATATAGAGTTTCTGTATTGTAAAAAGATCACTATGAACAATAGGTATTTGTGCGAGCCAAATCATATCAACACACACATTTCTGTAACTCAAAATAGATACTTAACAAACAGGCCTGCTCTTTACTGAAAGCAAGTCCTAAACATGGATTCTGTCCTTAATGTATTTTCACTTGAGATGGTTTCATGTTGCCATTCTGATGCACTGCCAGTTTTAGACACAGTGCTCTGTTAATTTCTTTTACCCTGCCATGCTAGAGACAAACCCAGTGTTCTAGATTGCATGGGGTTTTAGGAAGAATTAAAAATTACTAAGATGAAATTTTCTGAACTTGTCTGTCAGGTTTGTTTATGACTCCTGATGATAAAATCAAGCCATTTCTCAGAGCAACTCTTAATCAAAAAAGTACCGAGGCATGGAGTATCCAGGCACAGATTGCAATAAAAAAACCCAGGAAGCATTGAAATCTGCAGATATTTTTAAATTCTAGTCTAGTATTAATGAGGAGAGTGCTCTTCTGTCTGTGAGTGGAGCCTGAGTTTGGCTGTCCTGCACGTTCTATCCCCTTCCCACAGGCTTCACATCTGTAAATCTTGCTCCCCAAGGATTCACAGATGTGTTATTAGGGATTTTAAAGAACTTGCCACTGGCTCCTTGGTTCAGTGTTTATTTAGGGATCCACTGCAGATCAATTCTTCTAAATGTTGTTTGACCTTGCTGATACTATTTGCCTCCCTGGTTTCCCATGGCAGTCGCAGAAGTTTACTACTCACGGCCTAAAGAAATACTTTAAAAATCTGATACAATTTGAATGTTTATTATTTTCTTTGAATATTCCTTACTCTTCCTTTGTATGGGAAACAATAGCTTTGCCATTACCTCATCTACCACCTTTATAATCTCACAGACCTCAGCTGTGACAGCAATGAACCTTACCTTTTTGGTAACTTGAATGGTCTGGCTGGCCTGAAAGAGGAGAAAAAAGAGAGTAATTGAGAATGCATGAAATATGTATGCACACACCAATTTGTTTAATTATTCTCATACATGGGTAAGCAAATAAATTATAAAAATCAGATATTTTAGGATATGAATTATTTTGAAAGGCCCACAATCATATTCAATTGAGTCTTTGCAAACAAGTAGTTCAGAGAATAATTACAGCTACAGACAGCTGGGTTTTCAAAAGTGGAATTTTATGCAGCTGATTTTTGGGATTACTGTTCCAGAGGCTTTTCCAGTTTTCCACAAGAGACCAAATCAACTAATTTGATAAAAATTTAATACTATTGAAAATCATGACGAAGTTTGCATACGATGGAAACAGACAACCACAACACCATGTTCTGACTGTAATTCACAAAACTTCATAGTTGTCCCTTGCAATTCCATTATAAAAAATTATTTTGCCCATAAATTCTGTCTTGCCATAATATAGGGAGTAGAATGACAGAGGATACCTCTATAAAATATTTTTATGCAAGTTTTTATTACTTCTTATAAAGTATATTATTTTGAGGAGGAGATAGCAAACTCAAGTGAAAACTATTCTTATCTAACACTGTTCTATCAGTGGTCACTTCAATTTTTTAGCAACTGTACCAGTAAGAATCACATAAATTTCATTAAAAAAAAAAATCATGAAGCATCTGCAAAACATTTCAAGAATGTGAAATAAAATTACTACAAAGTTGTAACCATACAATGGCTTCGGTTAAGTTATGAATTTGTTTTACCACCAAGGACACATTTAATATTACTTCTTAAAAAAAAGTATGGAAAGCACTGAGTTAAGAAGCAGGTCCTTCCATAAAATAGATCACTTAGTAACATGACAGCGAGGTTGCCAAAAGCACAGATTTGTATGCTTTCACACACAGATAAAGTTTAAACTTCAGACTCAGATACCTGAGATTTACAGAAAAACTTAATCCACTATGTAGAAATGAAATTTGCTGTTCACTACTACACAGTACTAAGATTTGTAAATAAGTAATAAGATTTGCTCCTTTCAGCCATGAGGAAGTTGGAGAAAAGCAGAATAACCAATCTGCTTCTTCTTGCAGAGTAACTCAAGGATTAAGGAAAGGTATAGACAAAGATTCTCTGCTGAATGAAGCCACAAAAGAATAAATTTATCAAGTGCCACCAACCTTCAGACTAGGTGCACAAAACTGACTTCCAGAGGTACTGAACATACCCAATTGTCCAATTGAGGCTAAAAACTTCTAGCAGCACTACAACAGACTAACCAGCAGCCAGAATGTAGAGAAACTCAACTGAACTGAGTTCTGA
The DNA here is from genome assembly GCA_013397245.1 of Thryothorus ludovicianus. Taxonomy (NCBI): domain Eukaryota; kingdom Metazoa; phylum Chordata; class Aves; order Passeriformes; family Certhiidae; genus Thryothorus; species Thryothorus ludovicianus. The sequence goes on from VZTB01004761.1 coordinate 2,404,967, forward strand.
AATTACTTTGAACAGTAAATTCCCCAAAGCTGAAAAGAAGCTGTGGCCAGCTTGGGGGGGCTGCTCATTGTCTGATCTACAGCCTCAACCACAAAACCCACTTTTCCCAACTCAGGCTACACTGGAGGATCAGAAATCATGTACTGAAGTCAAAAATCACTCAACTTGAATCTGAAGTGAGCAGTAACAGGACTCTGGATGAAGAGAAATGCTTAAACAGACAGTCCCTTTCATGAACTTGCCCCAAGGCAGAGCACATGCTGAATGTGCCTTCACAACTGGATGGAAAAGGGGCAAAGCCACAGTGTTGGGAATAATCATTTTTAACTGCAGCATAGACTCCTGAGTTTACAGATGAAAGAGAAATAAAACAGACATATTTACTGTTAGTAAGGTGATTAAAACATGCATTTCTAGCTTTCATTTCTTAGCATCTGAATTCCCATATATATTCAGTCACTTGTTTTTGTCTGTGCCATAACAGGCTCTGCTGAGACTAACAGTACCAGGCAAGGCTTTGGCACAAGCAGAGCTACCCAACAATGATTAGCACAGGCTTTGTTTTTATGCTGACTTGTATAAAGGTTTCTATGACAATTTCAGATTATATTAGCAGATAAAGTTATTTTCTTCTGCATGGGGGCTACATTAGATTTGCCTAATTTGGTTTACACAAAGTGGGTAAAAAGATCAACACGATCACTCCTCATCCTTCCCCTATCCCATCAAATCCAAACTACATTTCCCTCTGTTTCCTCCACCTGCAAAATATATTCAGTGCTGAACAAATCATGATGATTAAGTTCTTCAAAGTTAGGGAGGGTTAAAGGTCACACCTGCTATCAAACTGTTTTGTTTTGAAAAGCATGCATTGAAAAAACCTGGGCGCACCCGGGTGAATTCCAGCCGTGTAACCAATCCCTTGCAGCTGTTGTGATGACTCTATTATATTGGTCAATAGGAAAAGTTATCCCTAAAAACTATGCCCCAAAATCTCTTAGTTATGCTCTAAAATACAGAAATGCATGGCAAAACCAGATCTTTCCCAGTTAGTTAATGTTGCTGTATCTAATTTTTGAAGTATTATACATTCATTGAGCCAGTTTAAATAACACCATCGGCCTCCAAAAGAAAGTGAGGACAAAAGAGACCTCATCAGTTTTCAGGAGAAAAAAATGGTGAATTCCACTCTTTTGCTGGGACAAAAGCCAAGTTGATCTGTGTATTAAATTACCTTTGTCCTTAGTTCTCACAAGTCTGATAGCAGAAGGTGACAATTACAGTTGTCTGTGACAAGATCAGCACAACCAAATTCCTGCACAAACTGTAGTCACTGATTAAAATCTAATAAAAACTTTGCACCAAGATGGGAAAAGTGAAAGAGGAAGAAAAGGACAGGCTCTGTTCTAGCACCATTCACTGCTCAAGTGTCAGCCCCTGCTCAATGCATGCTTTGCTTCATCCTGTCCTTCCCTAGTGGCAAATTTTGTCTGAACATCACACAAGAAATATATAAAGAAAAGATTAATATATGGGTTAGAACCCCCAGATGTTTCTCAGTATGAAATGTATTGTGGAAGCCAGCATCCTTCTGTGTAACATGATGAAAAGGAGGAATGGTGTCTTTAAAAAGGGCTGCCGTGATACCAAGAAGTAACTGGGTATCAGGAGGATTGGTCAGCTTTGGACTGGACTATCGCAACTCCAATTATTCACATTTCCAGCCTAAATAAGCACTTAACCTCAGTGTTTCTACCAGTATTTTGAACAGTGAGGTAGTAGAAAACATTTGCTCTTTTATGTACAAACTCAATCGAATAGGGGCAGTTCATAGGTATAAAAAATATGATTACTTTATATATTTTTCAAGCTGAGAAAGATGATGGCCAATGCTCGAGTTTCCAGGAGAGGAGCATGATGTGCCACATGGCAACATCCTGACTTTGGGTTCCCAGGGAAGCCAAAGTCTCCTTTTGATTACAGCACTGAATGAGTTTTGTCATGGAAGTTAATAGGGTGTATCAGAAAGGGGAGTTTGGCCCAAATTTCAAGTATCACACTGGAAAACAAGCTTTTTGAAATCCTATACATTACTAAACCTAGTTCACAACGTTCATGTCACCTGGACATCACATGGCACAAAGCAATGCTTCAAAACACGTTCCTCAGCATGGGACTTAACAGTAACACTGGCTGACCTACTTTGTATGCAGTGTGTTTCATTAATCTAATGCATTTCAGGGAAACACAAACCTGAGTGTGTCAGAGGACAGTAAGAGTATCTAGATATTCCAAGACATTCTTTTTCAGGCTTTCTTCACAAAGCTCTGCTGTGAGAAAGGTATCAATGTAAGCAATCCCTTGGCCTCACACTCCAAGGAATCAATGTTTGCTGCTTCCTTAGTGAGTGCAAGAAACCCTGCAGAACGTAGCCATGAAACAGAAAATTAGGAAAACAGGCTGTGTTTTGAAGCATACTTTGAAGAGATTTCTAGCTGTTGTGAAGCACTCATATTTTCGAAAAAGTGTTAAAAAAGCAGCTATCAATAACCTAAGAGGTTGAAAGAGATATTAATATGATTTTAAATAGGAACATTTCTGCTTACACTGACAGTAATGTCAGTTGGGGTTTTTTTGAGTCAGTTAAAAAGTATTAACATGCTCCAAATCACATCTTTGTACTAACTTATCTCAACATCACCTTCCTAAAATTCCTATGACAATTCTGGATATTGCTCCGGCTAAACATTTAATTTCTGAATTATGTCATTTCACTTATCTGCAATTAATTTCTATTTCACCATGTACAGATGTAGAGACTGGAACTTGGATAGAGAAGGATTTTTTCTCTCTTTTTGCCTTGGAGGAACAAGAAGCCAGTTAGACTTCAAGCTGAAATTAATGCCTACCAGCCTGACATGGGGCAGCACAAAGGCACTGCATGAGATTGCTGTGCCCTATTTTTAGGTGTAAGGAAACAACAAACAGCATTGGATAAATCTGAAGCTGTCAGTGTAGGTGCTTCTCCTTGGCTTCATTCCTGGGACACAGGAGCAAAGGGATGCAGAAGCTGCTCTCCCAGCAATGATATCCAGCGCCATCATTTTGGTGCTGAGCTGCATAAAAATTTGAAAATAAATGTACAATGTACTGATATTTATCATAAAGGATTTACACAATATAGAATCATGGAATATCCTGAAAAGGAAAGGAACCCATCAGGATCACTGAAGTCCAACTCCTGGCCCTGCACAGGACAACAGATTCATTTTGCACTCTTACTTTTCACTTAAAGATTCACTAGAGTCAAAAATGGGAAGTTGCAATAAATACCTGTATTTACTGAAAAAAAAAAGACTGACTCTCCTGTCCAAGGATTATGAGGTGTTCAACCTCAATCCTTTACTTTGCCAGAGGGAAACTATTCTCTTTGTTGGTAGATCTGGTTACCAGAAGTGATAAAACGTAGCTTTCTGTCATTATTATACTCCTGGATAAGCTAAATCCCTGCAGGATAGAATGAGATATGCATCATATTGTGCCTTCTCCATCAGAACATACAATACAAACTAAATCCCTGCACAGGAAGAAAATCCTCATGTTTTCACAATGTCATTGACCCAAGAGAACAATCTGAATTGCTCCTAAATATCAAGCTAGCTTTTGCTGTTATATCAGATGTAACACCAATGTGCTTTATAATTTTAACACTCAGACAACAAATCCAGCAGATTAAATTGCCAAAAAACTTTTGTAAGCCTCCCAATTTAAGTTGTTTTGCTATGATGATAAGTTTTCCATTATTTTAATCATGAACTCTATCTAGATGTTTTTTAAACATGCAGTGATCATTGTATTTTTCTGCACTTAGCTTTACTTGTTTACATCTCTAAGGAACAGGACAACCCACAGCAAAATGATGTTGTAAAGGAGATAGAGAATTCAGTTTTCCGGTAAGTTGCTTTTTTAAGGTTTTATTAAAACCAAGAAGAGTGCAACTAATTTTCATGGGGTTTTTCCCCACATAAAATATCAATGAATAATCCAAAAAGGTTTTATATTTCTTAGTATCTAGATTATCAGGGTGAAACGATCTGAAACTAACTGCTATTTCATTCCATTAAAATGTGTGAAATGTCAATGTTGCAGCTTTTCTTAATGTTGTACATATGACTATTCTTTTGCTTAAAATTAAGCAAAATGCAACTCAGCAAAAATCAATACACTATTTGGCAACTGTATTACAGATGTCAATTCACATTTTTACAGTTGAGACATCAAGCTTTATAAAAGTTCTTATCTGCTTTTCCTCTGTTCTTATCTACCTCTTCAATTCCAATTGAGCATCTGCTCTATTTTCACAGCAAATAGGAGTAAATAAAATTGCTTTTCTGCCAGGAAAGCAATTGTAAGGAAGGTGTTAACAATAAAATCATTGTCTGAGTGATTCTTGCTCTGCCTGATTTAAATTTAGCATAAAATTGTAAGCTTTACTGACCTACAGCATGCTCACAGAGTGGGGCAAACCCTAAAAGCTTAACTAAGTCAGAATTTCACTCGCTTCCTTTCTGCTATGAAATCAGTATTAAACTTTATGATCCCACTCTGCAAAAGTAATAGAGTTTGGTCATCTCAGCTTCTGGCTCAGGCCACAGTACAACAGGGAAATATGCCTCCAGGAAGGCACCAGAGATGGGAAAAGGTCAATGCAATTCTATTAACACCCTAAATGTGTACATTTTCTTTAGGAAGTTTAGTAACAGTCCTGGGAGAAATGTCCTAGGAAGATGGGTTGAGAACTTTGGACTTGTCTAATTTGAAGAAGAGGAAGCTGAGCAGTGACCTCATTGCTCTCTACAGCTTCTTGAGGCGGGGAAGTGGAGGTGTGATCTCCTCCCTGGCATCCAGTGCTGGGACATGCAGGAATGGCTCAAGGCTGAGCCAGGGGACGTTTAGACTGGACATTCCTTAATCTAGAAGGTGGTCAAACAGCTGATCAGACCTCCTCAGGAAGGTGTTGATGTCCCAGTCCCATCAGTGTTCAAAGGCATTTGGAAAATGCCCTTACAAGATGTTTTGACTGGGTCAGCCCTGAATGGGTCAGGAGATCCCAGCAGGTCCCTTCCAACTGAAAGAGCTTATTTCATTCTAACACTGTATAACTCATTATATGCTAAAATTAGAACTTATATAAATGTATAACATACAGGTGATTTGAAACTGAAATGATCCCATTATAATAATCTCCAAGACCAGGGGACCGTTGGACTTTTCCCCCCTCTCCTTTTCCTCACTGCTCCATAGGGATGGTGTCCACATAATAGTCCAGGATTTACTGGCTAAGACTTCAGTTTAAGGGTCCTTAGAACCCCATTTTTGCAATAGTAACTTCTAATGTCTTTCCTCTTTCATCTTCAACAACTGACTAAATATTATTAACCACTAGGAAAGCTGGCTCTTTTCCTTTATAGCATCTACTTGGTCACTTGTCTGGAAAAGGAATTAAATCATCTCTTTAGGAAAATCTGAGAGCATATGAAGGAGCCAAGCCATACAGACCCTCCAAACACTTTTCTTGTATTCTTCTTTCCCCAAACTTTTCTCCGATGAGCGTAGCCACTTTTAAACACTGCTCCAAAACTGTCAACAAGGAGACTGCCATCAAGCATACTTCAACTGGATTCTACTTGCTTTAAATGGCAAAGTTTATATACAATTTAAAGTATACACTTCTTTAAAAGCTTCTTAATTGAAGCTATATATATATTCCTTAAACTTTTAAGTTACATAGAACACTGCCTGACAAATTAAACAAAAGTTCTGAACTATTAAAGAGAATAAAAAAAAAAGCTTAGTAAAATACTACCATGAATCATTATTTGAAAACAAGCCAGCAGCTAATTTGGAGCAGACTAATATTATTTCAAGATCCTTCACAAGTCTAAAACCATTAGTCTTTTCTCTTTTCTTGGTAATTACAGTGAAATTAATAGATATGTTCTGGGATTTAAATGATGACTAGAGTAGTTTTCAACATTTTTACTGGCAAAAAGTCCCTTCCTTAGAAATATTTTATTTCAAAGCTGTTTTTATTACACTTCCCAGTTGAATGGAGCAATGCAAGGTCATGGCCACATCTTGTATTTCTCTGACAGACAGGAAATTAACATGACCCAAGGAATCACAACATACACAGAAGAAAAACCCCATCTCTATACACCAACGAGGATGACAATGTCCAAGAGTGCCTGTTTTTATGATGGTATCTCTCCACACAGGCTCAAGTGAATGTTTTTTAGGCATTAATGACTGACATTAAGCACAAGGAAGTTTGGCTTCGGAGTAGGGAGACTTGCAGTGTCATAAATCACACCTCAACTGGTACATGCTCCAGTCTTCCTTCCTGTGCAGATGTAAGACTTTGTGATTGTAAGTCACCAGTGGAGTCAGTTTTGCTCTCAGAAAACCTCCTTTGACCAGAGAGCTTTTCTAAAGATAGATTAAAAGCACTTACAAAATCTCCACATTATTCATTTAACTATAGGGACAAACAATAGTTTTTATCTTTCTGCATATTTAATCTCTTGCAGCAAATGAAAATACTGTTACTTAAGATCTTTGGTCTCAATTTAGTCAAGTATTTCTCTTCAGTATTGAACTCTTGTTTCATTATCTGTGAATTCTGTCACTCAGAATGTCATAGCTTTTAAGTGATATAAAACAAATGTGTATTCAATACAATTAATATATTTAAAAGGATTTAATATGCAATTGCACAAGGAAGGCTCTTTAGCTTTTACTAGTGCTAATGAAAACTTGTACATATATAATGCAACATTATCTTCTGGATCTCCTAACATGAAATTTGTTTTGTATGCTCAGTAACAAGCAAACAAAAAAAGGAAATATTTAATGAACATTTAAGGTTTCCAATATTGTAGCTAAGACCCCAGAAAAGCACTCTAGGACTGAACAGACTATAAAACAGATTTAACATAATCAAAGCTTTTCAGCAAAATGTTTGCAAAAGTTCATACATTTGACAGAACAGACTAAACATCCTACAAACTGGAAATGCAACACAAGAATTTTGAGGCAAGGTACCCCATTAAAATGCTAGAAAATATGGGAGAAGTGGCAGAAGTGATGCAAATAAGCTTTTCCAGTCCAGTACCTAAATCTAAGATTTTAGTAGAAAAGAACCTAAAAACATCCTAATGTGTCAATAGGGAGGCTAAGCTCTCTGAAATATCATCAGGATTTCTACCTGTAACTTCCCTTACCTTCACTGATCTGTCAGTGGCACCATCTCATTTCTATTTTGTGTTGATAGTCCAGGCTTTAAGAGATTTCTTTATTCAGCAGAATCTCACTGCAATCTTTGTGCAGCAAAATCAGTGCCAAATTGCTCAGGTATTTCCCTCTTGCACTGGGGTTTTGCTTTCTGTTTGTTTTGCTGTTCAAGCACCATTGATCAATTAAAAGCGTGCACAGCAATTATTATTCACTAGGAGATGAAGACAAAACTGAAATATCAGAGATGAGGAGTAAGTGATTTTGGAAGGAGTTAGAGACAGAGATGGTAACTCATAAAGAGCTTTCTAAAGGTGACATTGATCATTCTGCACTTTCCTCCATCAGATGGAAGACTCAAAACTTTTAAGTAGGAATACACAAATCTTTCAAAAGCCATCTCTTAAAGGTTGATGAAAATCAGGTCATTGGCCATGCATAGTTTAGACTGCTCTTTGTTGTCTGGTGTTGTCTTATTCACATTTGCACTTTTCTACAACCTCCTACTAAATTAAAAGTATGTGAAAACATCGTTAAAACATTCCAATAAGCTGCCATCATTTTGCATGTTGTGGGTTTTTTCTAAGTACATAAATGCTCAGTTCTAAAAGTCATCTCAAACCTCACACCAATTAGTCCTTTTCCAGACAGAGCACAGTTGATTGTGGTTTTCCAGTCAATTTAGTACAAAAGAAAGGAGCCATGGTTTTTAGGGTTTCCCTCCCATTATCAGTTTTACATCTTGTGAAGAGAGCAGTTCAAAGGGCCAGCAGATGCCTAGCTATGAGTGAGCTCTTCTGCTGTTCAGGGAAAGGTGAGGGATACAGGGCACAGGAAATTCATCTTCAAGCACACACAGGACCTGAATTCCCTAAGGAGCAGAACCTGCATGGCAATACAGCCAGGCTGGTACTCAGCTGCACTCAGACCAAGGCACAAACCTCCCAAGCACCACCTCTGCGTGGCAAAAATGCTTGATTCCAAACAAACTGAAACATAGACAAACACTTCTGTTTAATTAGTACAATTAAAAACCCTGCAAAAATCTCTTGGACAGCCGAGAATGACAGGGGTTTTTTAAGTGCACTTCACGCTTTCTTAGCCATGCTATTTTTAATTTGGTCAGCTATCAAATTATAAATGGAATTTTTATTTGTATTCTGGTGTCTGTGTGTCAGCCCTTCGCTTTCAGCTCCAGAAAGTGCAGCAAGTTGTTTGCACAGCCAACAATGCACTATATTTATCATGGGAAGAGTAAATCAATTAATAAAACCAGAATAAAACAGTTAAGCTATCCCAATCCGAGATCATGCAAGACTAAAATAAAAATGTGTGAAAATGAAGAAGCACAACTCAAAATAGATGGACATGAAAAAGTATTTCAAAGAAAAAAAAGAACCAGTTCATTTGGTCACAGGGAAAACCCACTTCTCCACACATGCACAACAGAGAACCCCACATTTGGACTCAGATGGATGCATGAGATGGCTTCACATTCCTTTTATTTTTTTCTCAACTACATCAAAATCCCAAGTATGCCACTGGGTTATTAATGCTTCATAATAAGAAGAGGAGAAATTATATTTTGGCAGAGAATAAATGGCTTAAATGAGAATAGAGCCAGAATTTGTACTGTTTCAGGAACTCCTGAACTACAGCACTAACCAAAAGGTTTGCAACACACTGAACACTAAACGAAATTATGGTAACAGCTTTTGCCTTTTGGTTGCTAAAGGTTGATAAAACATTTCAGAAATTTCACTTCCAGAAACCTAACCCAATGATTTCTTCTGAAAGATTCTTATTTTTAATCTTCCTAGGGGAAGGCAGAAAGGCTCCTTTAATAATTTTTAATCATTATATGCATATGTATTTTGTACAAAATACATATGCATCAAATAAAGCAAAAGCTAGCAATTTTCAAAATAGGATAGGTTGTTTAAAAAGCTCTGTGGAAAAATTTTTGTGAACAGTTCACATTGCTCAAATGAGGATATTTGAAAATATTTTATACACATGTATATGCAAAATCAGTTCTGCAAGCCGTGTAGAATGTACTAGATAACAATTATCCTTTTCCTGGAATCAACTAGGGAACTGTTTCATAACAAAGTCTTGTTATTAAGGTTGGTATTTGGCAAACATTCCCTTGCTTTTTGAAAAAAATGGAGATTTTTATTTTTTCTGGTTCTAATCTTTATGCTAAATAACTAGCAGGAAAAATCTAAAATGGTTATAAGAGGCAGATGTAGTGGTCTATCCTCACTTCACAGCTTTTTCATTTTTATAGAGCTTCATTTTAAAGTATTAAATAAAGTGTAAGCATTCATGTGTATCTGCAGGACTGTTTGAGCAGTGTGTGGCACACAAGTCTGAGACACAGCAGAACCCAGAATCCCAGAACCGCCACATAAATCTGCAATGCCAAAACACTTCAAAAGAAGGTTTAAATCTAACTGAAAGCAAGATGTACAATAAGTCTGGATGCTTTACCAGTTTCCTGGAACTGTTTTTTGCCTTCTTTAGAATACAAAATGGTCTAGCAAGCAAAAATTTTGAATCCAACAATTTAAACTAACTAAGGTTTGGGAGCTAAAACCTCCAAAGTAGGCTGGTGGGGGATGAGGAGCAATTCTTAAATTTAAGCCAAAATAAGGATTCTGTGGGACTTTAAACAGATTTTCCTGTTCCAGTTTGAGATGATTGCATGATCACAGAGAGATCACCCCATATATCCTTTCTGCCTTCTTTTTTTTTACCACAAATAATTCAGATGTTTTTCAGAACAGTTCTCCTTACTTGTGGGCTTTAGTCAAAAGCATTAAGAGAGTGGTCTAAAAAAGTAAATAACAGGGGTGACACAAAGCAGGTTCACCCTGAGCTGAGAGTGCTTGTTTGAATTTATTGGTTTGATACTGCAGAAGTGCAAGCACTGCACACACTGGCAGTCTGGAGCATCTTTCTTAGCAGCAGCACCAGCAGCTCCTTCACAGCTCCCTGACCTCTTCTGCTCTACCTGGTGTCTCTGAGTCCACAGACCTAACTGTTCTAAATTTTATCACCAAAGAGATTCCAGCAGAGTTGGCACCAAGATTAACAAGCATACAGGTAGCTTTTAACTGCTGTTTTCCCACTAAAAAATTCCCAAACGTGCCTGAGGGAAGTAATCCAATTTGGTACCAGAGATTCCACCACTGTTATTCCATGCCTTCCACAATCCTGAGACGAATTCCTGAATGATCTCTGCACATCCTTCCTCTTCCACTCCTATTTACATGCATACATTCCTATATGAAGAAGAGGTTTTGAAAAACACCAGGGAAGTTTGTGAGAGTTTTCTGGCTTTTTTTTAAATGGTAGTTTTCAGTCCTCCTAGAGAAGTGTGCAACTGTTCACTATTTATTTAATCCTCCTTCCATCCCACTAAGCAGGCTACTGGGCAGCACAGTTTTCCTCTTCCCTTGGGACTCCTAACTCAGTGCTTCCAGTCGCTATGGATCAATCTTCATGCTTCTTTCACAGCCTTACTTGGCTGGTTTTCCCCATTTCTGCTCCACCCTGGTGAAGGTTGTTGGTGACTACAGAAGCAGGTGGCAGCAAAGGCAGGGCAGTAACTACATTATCTTCCAGTGTGTCTAAGCCCCCAGGTTTCTTGAGATACATAAGTGCATTTTCCAACAAAAAGGAATGCTTCAGCATGAGCACTCCAAAGGCAAAGAGTAGGGGGGGAAAAAAATCACCCAACAGTACTGAAGAGAATTAAATGTGCCATGCTCCTACACAGGTAAATTTAGACACTGTTAGAAAGCAAATCAAACCCCCAGACAACTGCATTCTGATATGGAGAGATGGTTAGAATTTCCCAGGGAGTGTTTGTGTGGTCATGACACTAGAGCCACTGAAAAAAGACGTATGAACATGTTTACATGAGCTACTTCTTAAATATGTGCACAAAATAACACAAGAAATTTTACTCAAGGTCTTCCAACCTCAGAAAAAAATCTAAAAATCATCAGAATCATCATGACCAAATGCTGACCTCTTTCACCTACTTTTACAATTGAATTTTTTACCACAATCATGCTGAAAAACACCAACCACAAAAAATATATTCTTTTATGCTACAGAACTTTTACACCAATCCAAAAAAATTAGCAGTTGTCCAGACTCTCAAGATACTGTGGATAGATGACGTTTCCATGAAATTTAGTTAAACTTCAAAGTTGAATCCTTTACAAAATTCCAGATCCAGCCAGCTTTAAGAGGATAGGACAAGTGTGGCATTATTTCAATCTGTCTTTACTCACTCCAATCTTCAATGATATACCAGAGCCACATTCCTTTAATATTAGGTCACTGACAAATGTTAAGCCTTGGGCTTCAAAACCTGACAAAACCTGTTGTGCTGAAACAATTGGTTACCTGCCCAGAGCTCTAAGCACCAGTGACAGAGTCTGCAAAGAGTGTTCATCCTCCTCTATCTAATCACATATTTTCCCCCTCCTTAAAATTATAACAATATTTAAAGGCATTGTTTAAGAATAGAAAGAAGATAAATTACGTGTAGTTTGACTACATACTGAATTTAACTAATGTACTGTATGAAAACCTGTATTTTAAATAACGCTGTTAAAACATGCATATTTTATAAAGCTGGTTGGTTTCCAATGAACCTTGTAATAAAATTACCTGGAGAAGCAGCTGCTGTGCAGATTATAAGCTCAAACTTCAATAAAACTAAGAGCGTGGAACAATGATCACATTAAAATATTACACACCTAAATGTTACTCTTCTCTTTACAGGAAGTTACCTGAGCACATAAAAAATTAATACACATTTATCACTTCTCCTTTTTAGCACTGCCAAGTAGCTACAAATGAGGCAGTTTGCTTCTTCCTCAGTGCACATCCATCTATCTGCAATGCTGCATCCAGTTGTTCCCAGTTTTTCCCATCTCCCAACATGTCTACATTGACAGTGGCCTCTCTGGGTGACAATTTCACAATGCAATGAGAGGTTATGGTACTCGCCTTGTTGAGTATGGAGAGAGAAAAGAAGTCTTTGGTTCCCTGCTAAGTGCTAGTCAGGTCAGTACACACTGGATACCCTGCCCATTAACACAGCCATGGGCAGTTTAGAGAGTCTAAAGGCATGGAAGCAGTCCAATAATTTGGTAGGGATATGCAGAGTATGCTAATAGAGCTGATTAAATAAGTATAGGTGCTTTAAAGGTTGGATTTCAGCTTTGCTTTGACTGCTCGCAGTAAGACAAACCATTTATCATAAGTAATTATTCATAATTTCTGTACATTTTTGTAGAAGTGTATGGTATGGAAAGGAAGTGAAAGATAAAAAAACAGTGTCTTGGCTCAAGAGCCCAATCAGAGCAGTTCAAATGGATTTTGTATCTGTGAAGTGCGACAGAAAACATTATTTTATCATATCCAGAAGAATTCCTTATTGCTTTTATTTCTAGACTAAAACCAGAAGCCCAGACTATGGATGGCATTTGTTCCCTTCCTCAACTTCATATGTATGGAATACAGATGAAGTTTAACAGCCCTGCTGCACAGGGAGAAAAACAGTGAAATCAGTGCAAGCACTCCGAGTTTAAAAAGTATGACTGATCCTACAATAGTTCAACTTCCTGCATACCTTTGCATAGAAAATTATACAACATCTTTGCTTGACATTTAAACAAGTATGGGGTGGAAAAAACATCTCTGATTGTAAGCAGTTCTGACAAGTAAGATTTTTTCCATTTGTAAGTGGAATAACTGGCAGGACAAAGCTGATTTGTGCTCTGTATTATCATCCCTATTTTCATCTGCTTTTACCTTAGGAGAAAAAGCTTTATTCACTTTGAGTTTTTCCACATTACATGTTTTTCCCAGTCTGATATTTTTAGGAGTTGAAAATTAGTTCATATATTTTATCAAGACAAAATCATTGTAACTGACTGAGAAACACTCATAGATCCAAATTCTTGAACAAGGGAGATTGCAGAACAGGGAGATTTTCATGCTCCCATGAAAATCCACCCCTTTTAGCCCAAGTGCAACTCAAAAAAAACAACAAACAAAAAACCCAAGCTTAAAAGCCTCAAAGTACCATCCTTCAACAAGGAATTTGGTTTTCAGAAATTGCCTCTTAGACTGATGGATTTTGCCCAGGACCAGGAGGCTTTAGAAGATTTTTCTTGTGTTTACTGGTCCCTGAAGCTCTGAACTCCAGAGCTAACAAATACAAAGAGGCAGGGTCCTATGAAATGGAGAACAGAAAGGACTAAAACCTGGAACAACCCCAAATTTCTCAACCTGAGCATAATTTTGAAGTTTAGCAGATAACCTACACTCAAAAGACATGAGGGCAACTCACTGAACCAGCTGAGCTGACAAAGAAAAAACACCCTGTACATTTGAGAATAGAATTGTTGAAAGCATTTTTCAATGCATCTTTTTAAGGAAATATGTGTTCTGATTGGACTACACAGACTTACCAGATCTTTCAGTGTATTCTTAGCTATCCCTGCACTGGTTTGTTTTACAGAATAGAGGTCTACCGTACCCTCTGTCTTCTAAAAGAGCTAATGAACTTCCAAACAATTCCCAAGAAGAAAAAAAAAAAAAAACCAGCCTTTTTTTTTCTGCCAAGAAAAAACTAATTCACTTCAGGAATATTCAGGGAGCCCAGCAAAATAAACCTCCTGACTTGGCTTCTTCTGGAAATAATAACTTGGTAATGCATTGAAAATCGATCTGTAAAATCACTTGAAAAGAAATTTGGTACACCTTCCTTTCAGATCTTTTACTTTTGTAAGAAAACAAAATAGTTCTCGGAAAGATTACCCATCCTGAGAACTAAGAAATAATGCAACCTGCTTACCTTATCCTGGCTATGTGCTGCTGCACAGGCTGATGCTGGAAATGGTCAGGCCACTGATGGTGAAGGCAGAAGGATGGGGAGGGCTGAAGACAGCAGGCAGGCTGATAGACAGGGGTGTGTTTTTGGCAAATAGAGGCTGAGTACTCAGTGTGTGGCTGCATGCAGCACGAGGTCATAGGAGATGGTGCTGAGCTGCCAACCACGGAATGACATTCCTGCTTGCTATTATGGCTACTTAGAGAATGATGGTACGGGCAAGGGTGGCAGCACTGCGACAACATCTGCTGAGTTCTTTGGTTGTCTAGAGGCAGAAAGGATGGTTTGATTGTACCATTTAGTTGCAGGCAGCCATTTGGACTTGGCTTTGTTCTTGGCGTTTCCTTGGATAGGAGCTGTTGGACTGTGATGTCTCCGTCATTTGCTGCAACAGCCCCTGGGCCAGCAGCATTGGACAAGATGCTGCCATTGCTCAGGACCACAGAGTCGCTGGCGTCGCTCATAGCCATGCTCCAAGCTCTCACTGGACACGTGATGTTCCTGGAGGAACAAACAAAGCATGCTTTAGAGGGCTGCAGTGTTTTCAGATGCTCAAAAATAACTTCAGATTAACGTGAGTAAAACTCAGCTCTGAGCTTCATCTTCCACAACGCAGGGAAACAGAAGAGTCACGCACACCACTAGGAATGTTTTAAAGTATTTAAATTTGTCCAACAAAATTTTAACAGTGAAGCTATGTCAAATTTCAGTGATTAAACCAAATTACGAGTCAAATGAATACAGATTTGACAGCATCTGTGTCACAGCTAACAATAATGGCTGACATGCACAGAACAAGATCATTGTGCACAAAACTAAGCTATAGCCACTCTTTATAAAAACAGACTTTGGTATAAATTGGCATCATCATCCACACCTTGCACTGTAATTTACCTGTGTACTTTGAAAACCTGCAGGAGACAAGCCCACACAATAGAGATTATTTAATAACCAATAATGTGTTGGTTTCAGTAACCTCCTTTCCAATTTCTATTGATGTTTATAAAGAAATTTTGAAATGCCTTATTTGAATAAATCAAGCCATTTCAGTAGACATATCAAATATTCTGAATAGTAAACCAGGTCTTCAGCAGAAGCTCAAAATGAACTGTTGTGAATACTAAAAAGATAGACTACAACCACGTGTTTTTCCCAAGTTGATGAAAAATAATCCCAGGATTGAATTACTGCTGATTGAGAAGCTCTTGGTTCTCGTGACACGTATTCTAAAGGCAGTACACAATGTACTCTGTTGTAAATGAAGAATATTAAAATATAGTCTCCTAAGGTTTTTCAAGCAATATATAGGTAAATTAGAACTATTAACATTGTAGAAGTGACCACAGCTCAAGATCAAAACTTGTATGAGGTGCTCACAGCAGGTAATTTTTCCCATTTTAACTATAACTTTGTTTTAAATAAGATAAAAAGGTAAGTTGGAGAAAATTATTTTGATAAATAACACAAAAGGTCAAACACTACACTCAGATAAGAGTTTGCTACCCAATTCACATGGGCCTGGGGGAGGGAGGAGGAGAAGGAGCAAGAACAACACTAATTATATACTACTTAGAAGAATAAATCAACACTTGCTGAAAAAACAGAATCAGTTAATTACAACTGCTTTGACTTTTTAATATCGAATTTAATTAACAGCACTGCAAGTCCAAATTGCAAGGCTTGCATTACAGACCCTGAACTTTGCAGAGAGACACAACGTATGTAGATTAAGGCAGATAAGCAAGGAAGTTTCTAACTCATTTTCTTCCCTGATACCTTTGCTGAGTGCTCAGACAGCTAACTAAGCCTGCCCAGCCAGCTGAGCTATTTAATTGCCTGAATGCTAATTCTGAGCAGAAAGTGCTTTACTGACTGGAATGCTCCCCCTGGCAGCCCCCCACGTAGCATCTCTCTGAGACACAGCTAAATCCTCCACTTCTGAAACGAAAATTAATCCTCTGCTATTTGTTCTAGATCATGTGCAGAGCCAGATGCCCTGGGAAATCACTTTCATTTAGATAACTAACCACTCAGAACAAGAGAATATGCTGCTTGACAAGCAAATTTTTCCAGCCTTCAATTCCACACATTCCTGCCGGGTCCCCCCCTCCCCTGGCCCAGGCAAGTCAAGCCCAAGGAGGACTTTCTGCTGAGCACAGAGAGCAAATTCAAGGGGCTGGCTAAACTTCAGTTTGGTCTGAAGAGACATATTTGTTATGTGAAATTCCACAGCATTTCAGCAGTCTGGTTTTCTCTTGCACTGTAGGCAGAGGCAAACCTCTGTGGACACAGTGAAGAGCTGGACATTGAGGCAGAGAAAGCTCCTCTCCAGGTGTGTGGCACCATTTTAGGAATTTCTGGCTGCTTATTTTTACATTCACTCACATAAGAGATAGGCTGCACGGTGATGCTGTTCCATTTGTTTCTAAGTTAGTTGGACCCATTCATATTATCACCTGAAGCCTCTGTACACTGATGGAAGCCACTGTAATAACTGAACAGAAGGGACAGAAAGACTGCAAATGTCTGATATTTCAGGAAGACAGACACACATCCTCCTTTTGCTTTAAACCTACGACACTTGCAATGTTAACTTTTAGCAGCTGTTTTCAATCACTTCATGAAGGAAACCACACAAATACAGATTCCCAAACTCGTGCTGGGCAATCCCAGCACAGACACACGGGCTTAGCCCTTCAGAGTATCTGTGTCCCTTGAGAACACTGACATGGAAATTGGAACTTTTGTCCAGACAGCTCAGCAGCCTCCATTTAACATGATCAAAGATAAATGCTTTATTTTCCACAGGTGTAATATCTACCTTTTGTTCAGGAATGTTTCAGAACCACTAGATTTGAAGAAAAGATCATCAGCATCACAACTTATAATTCTGCCTTTGTTCTGCTGTTGAACAAGCAATTAATGAACCGTTTCAAACATTAAAATTTTATCAGATAGAGCTACTTCATTCTTTTTTCCTAAGCCTTGAGAAACTCTTGAGTTCTGTCCATTTTTATGGAGTCTTTTAAAGAGGCAATGGAAGCACTGCCTGCCTTGAAGTTCTTTCAACGACACATTAAAGCAGGACTACTTTGCAAGCTAAGGTAGCCATCTGATTAAATATTTTATTCAGTAACAGCTAAGAAGAACTGGGATTCAAACCAATTCTCTAGAATGTGAGCTGGGCTGTACATTTTCATTTGGTTTGGTAACTTTTCTATTTTGAGTCACTGAATCTGACTAGGCTAATGTCACCTGAGTTTTGTTTCACTCGTGTTTGAGGGGATTAAAAATTCTGTACTTCATTTGTGTCCCTCTCTACAGAAGTGACTGTAGAGCCATTGACAGCAAAACTTCACCTGCAGCTGACACACCAAAATTTATTCTCAGATTATATTCTTAACTCTCCACTGCATTTTGTCTCCTCTGCCATAATTGACTGGGAACTTAGAGAGATGTAACAATGGCCCAATGAAATAGTTAACTGAGACTTTTCTTTAGAGGATGAATAAATAAGCCAATTAAGATGTGACATGTAAAAACATAGTAAGATTTTTAATATAACATGGGCATAGGAAATCTAAGAACAAGCTGATAATGAAAAAGACCCTAAAAGTAAGAATGTTTCAAAATTCAGTCTTTGAGAATTCTGAATTCTTTCAACGTTGAAGTTAATTTTTACTGCACTCCTCAGAGTGCTTTAGGAACTAGCATTCTCCAGCAGAGTGGGGTTTTCAGACTTATGAAAATTTACACCTGAAAGCTTTGAAGCAGTGGACAGGTAATTCTGAATAATGCGGTTGTAGAAAAAACAGGTTTTAATGCAGACAGCCCCACTCAATAGAAGATTAAATACAATCAGAAAAAGTGTTAATCTACATGTTTAATACATCCCATGTCTCTAGCTGGACACAAGATATTTCAAACGTGATCATCTCTTTAGAAATTATGCCAGCTGGACTGCTAAGGGAAGAAAACCAGAATTACTGCACTCTTGATAGCAGTAACTGCTCAGAAAGCACTTTAGCCATGCAGTTCAAAACAACTCTTGGAAGAGCATGATATCTGGAATGTACCATGGTCTGCAGAAGCAATGTTCCTTCACGACAATTTTATGGAGTAATCTATCTATTATTTGTGGAGCTAACAGTGAACACAGCTCACCCAGCAGACAGCTGCCATCTGCACTGCAAGCCCTTTAGGAAATAAAGTTATGCTGTACCACATGAACTATGTGGGATTTGGTGCTCCCCAACTAGCATGTTCTTTTAAAACTTGGATTAAGTTCACCTGTTCCTTTGGCTGCAACTGAAAGAATTTTTCCTCTATTTAAGTTTGTTAAAAAACCAAAACCAAAAACAAAACAAAAAACCCCCAACCAGACTTAAAAAAACATCGGTTCAACAAATCCCATCTGGACTCATAATGCCTGCAATTGGGAATGACAGAAGTGCAAATCCAAGAGGGAATGACGTAGTGGAAATTTAGTATAACCTAATATATTAGTACAGATAACTTATAGATTTTTAGAAAACAACAGAGAACAGCCAAGTGTTGAGGGTTAATTATATAAGAAAAAAAATACCCAAAATCTGCAACTTGCACAAAACCAAAAGTAAACTGTTGAAAGAGTTCATATTTTTCATTTAAAGTAGGACAAAATTCAAATTTCATTTCAAAGTTATCTAAAGCTTTTTGGCTGTAGCCAGCACTGCACCACTCAGCCAGCTGAACTAGCCCAGGCTTTATGGACTTTGCAGACCCGTCAGCTACAAAGCATAGAAGTTTTGAGATGAACACGATGTCTGAAGCAACAAAAACGTCTTTTCATGTTAAAATTAATCTAAAGCAGGAATTCTAGAGGCAGTGCATTTCTAAAATAAGCAACATTTCACTACCTGCTAAGGCTCCTTCCCAGATGAAATACCATAATGGCCTTGCAGTCCTTTAAGACGCTGAAGTTTTCCAACGTGGCCAATAATTTTACAGCCTGTAAACTCAGATAAATCCTCTCCAGGCTTCATCTGCTGTGCCAGCCAGTGCACAGCCACTCTAAAGGAGGGTTTGCTCCTCCTTCACATTACCAGAATTCTTTGTATCTTTGCTTTTTCTCAGTGCTCAGGGAAGTAACAGGTGGTGCCTGGTGTTTGATACTGAGTTTCCTGGGAGATGTCTCCTTATTCTATCACTGCAATGGTCTTTAGCAAGTCAAACTGCTTTTTAATGTTTTATGGTTGTTGATCTCCATTTTGGCTCTCAGCTAGACATTTTTCAAATTCTCCAGCTCTTACTCCAATGCTATCATACGTGGTGCTTGGTTTGTCTCAATACCTTGATTCTTGCTTTTCCATTTCAGCTGTTAACCCATACTTCCTCCCTGAAAAGCTTTCTCTGTACAAAATACAGGCGCTTCCCAGAAAAATCCATCCCTGTGCTTCTCTTTTTTTTAACCCCAGGTATTTCAAGTATACTAAATATATGCACTCCAGCTTCAGGAAGTCTCAAATTCTTATTTCATCCACAAGTAAATTTACCTGATATATTTATAATGCAGCCATTTCACCCTGAGAATTGGTACAATGCAGCTCCTATTTTTGATAAATGCCATTATGGTCAGTTTGTTTTCTGCACACTCTATAAATATCCATCTACTCAGCTAATGTCACCCTATTAACAAGAAGATTTTCAGCAATCTAAGTCTTTGCTCCATGAGGCAGTAGTTAGCTGACAATTATGAAGCAGGAGAGGTTTGTAGAGGGGAAATTTTCCCTCCTCCAAGGGCTCTGAGAGCCAGCTGTCCCTGCCATCCCTCTCCACAGCCTGAGAGGCTGTGAAGCTGTCCCGTCCTGAACCTGAGACTCCATGAGTTCATTTCCTGTGTCGCGGGCTGGCTCGGGAACCGCAATTCCTGTGACAGGGAGTTTCCAGATGTCACCGTGCCAGCACCACGGCTCACGTACAGATGGGCACTGGCAACCAGCGCTGCCAAGCTGGCACATGGACGGCCCCACCAGCGACAGCCATGGGGCGAGGGAGCGGGGAACAACTGCTAAGGGTGGGAAAAGCAGGATTCTTCAGACCCTCAGAAACAGACTTTGCTTTGCTTTCAAGCTAAAGTTACTTCTCCTGGCACAGAGAGAGCAAAACAACAGCAGACCATTTCCAGAAATCATACACAGGGCTTTGACTACAGAAAATCGATGGCAGCGCTTTAACTACAAAGTCTTTTCAAAGTCAAAATTGACAATAGATATAACTAGACTATAGATAGAAGCAAAACCAAGGAGCCCTGAATTCTCTTCCAGAAGTTTTGTATGAGTCTAAAGTTTTAATTAAAAAAAAAAAAAAGAGAAAAATAAAAGCATATCTATGATATCTATGTAGGGAAAATGGAAAAAAAACCATATTAAAGTCCAAAGAAACTTCAAATACTCTGAGTTTCAGAATGAGAAACAGCTACAAGCAGAAACTATTGGAACTACATTACTTCAGGAAAAAATGTGCATAGTTCTGGAAAGCAGGTGTATACCTCAGCGGAGTTTGAGAGCCCAGAAAGTCGTTAGAAAACCCCCAAACATTACTTACATCTGCCACATTATCATCGCACTAAATCTTATTTACACAACTTACAGACTTTCCATTACCATATGAAAGACTTGAAAGTTTTTGTAATTGCAAATATTCTGATCCAAAATAGCTCTAATCCTGCTTACACCAGGCGGAGAGAAACCAAAATATGTCTTTTTCTGGCTGTAAAAAGAGTTACTTGCATTGAAAGTTCCACAGGTTTTTACTTCATCATGTTGTGGGATTAACATCGAAATTATTACAGCTGTAAAGGGTCACAAAAGCAACACTCTAAGATACGGCCCCAGCTATACTGCCCTGGCTATATTAATGTTACATAAGAGGTTCAGAACCCTCTCCACATCTGCTCAGAATCAGACTTTTTGTTTTCTGTCCAAATTTAAAGGCTGTGTTTGAACACAGTAACATAGTAACAGGAATTGTTACTAATATTAGCATTTTTCTTCCTATTTTAATAGAAGCACTAATATAATGTCACTCTACAGCACATTAAAGAAGGCAAAGGCTCAGTGAGAACATCAGGGCACATAGGACAGGTACACACTGGCAGTCACACCTATTTGATAAACACAGAGCACTCTTTGCTTTTGGCTGCAGAAAACACAGCAAAGCACTTTTACACAATCAGTACAGCAATAATTTTCTTCGAAAGCTAAACACGGGAATTGTTGGTGTTTTTTCCCCACTTCATTTCCCAAACGTGAGTGGGTTTTAAGTCTCCCATTTGCTGAGCCGTGCTCCGAAGGTGAAATGATAAACCTCGAACAGCACTTTTATCACAGCGCCGGAGCTCGAGTCGGGGGAGGTTTGCTTTCTCACCCGGCTCCTCGGCGCTGGCAGGGTCCCGTGCTAAGCTCTCCCGCGTTCCTACCCGGCTGAAAAGTCTCTCACAATCCCAGGAGCCCACTCGCATTACTAAGTAGCACTGCAATGTAAATAAACGCAGCGAGCTAAACCTCCATCCTGGCGCTTTCTGCAGCACGGCCAGGTCCGGAGCGACCCAAGGGGAGGCAGCTCTCGGCACTCACCAGCCGCAGGTCGGGGCAGCCCGGCCTCGCTCCAGCGTCCCCCGGCTCCGCTCCCGCTGTGCCCGCAGCCGGAGCCGCTGCTCCGCTCGCCCCAGCGNGAAAGGGAACGGGCCGAGCAAGGCGGGAGACTGGAATCCCCTCCGGGGCTCCGCGGGAGCGCTTTCCAAACTCACTTCAGCCCTCATTAGCTCCTGGCAAGGGCTTGGCCTCCAGCACCAAGTACTTACTTCACCCTCTGGTTGTCAGGCATTTCTTACAAAATATTGGTGCGTGGCTACAAATCCAGCAGGTCTCCAGCAACAAAATACCTAGTAGGATTTAAGGGCTTTCACCCCACCAGATTTTATAATATTTGTACCTAAAAAAGCTTCTTCCACACAGGATAACTTGAGGACCTGGCTGTTCATCGCCAAGTACGTCTCAGATAACAATTTTGTATAGAATTTTATAAATACAAACGTAATTATTATAGACTATTAATGCAAAAACCTGGAAATGTCATGGTTCACAACTCAAAATGAAAATACAGAGATTACCAAAGTCTGGAAACCTTCAAACCCTCAATCTAGGTATTAATGTGGGGAACATGGTGCNCCAAGGGGAGCCGGCCCTCGCCACGCCCCAGCCGCAGGTCGGGGCAGCCCGGCCTCGCTCCAGCGTCCCCCCGGCTCCGCTCCCGCTGTGCCCGCAGCCGGAGCCGCTGCTCCGCTCGCCCCAGCGCTGGCCCCGAGCTCACTGCGGAGCGCCGGGAGCCGCGGCCGCCCCTCCCCGCGGCAGGTCCGGGCTCTGGCCGCGCCCGGCGGCTCCTCCCTGTTCCTGCTGCTGCCGCGGGAGCTCCCAGCCCCCTCGGCTCGGGTGCAGGGCCAGGAGCGAGCCGGGCCGGGCCGGGCCGGGCCGAGCAGCTTCACCTGCCCGCGGGCTCCGCAGGAGCGGCACTGCCCCGGCACCTGGAAAGGGAACGGGCCGAGCAAGGCGGGAGACTGGAATCCCCTCCGGGGCTCCGCGGGAGCGCTTTCCAAACTCACTTCAGCCCTCATTAGCTCCTGGCAAGGGCTTGGCCTCCAGCACCAAGTACTTACTTCACCCTCTGGTTGTCAGGCATTTCTTACAAAATATTGGTGCGTGGCTACAAATCTCCAGCAGGTCTCCAGCAACAAAATACCTAGTGGGATTTAAGGGCTTTCACCCCACCAGATTTTATAATATTTGTACCTAAAAAAGCTTCTTCCACACAGGATAACTTGAGGACCTGGCTGTTCATCGCCAAGTACGTCTCAGATAACAATTTTGTATAGAATTTTATAAATACAAACGTAATTATTATAGACTATTAATGCAAAAACCTGGAAATGTCATGGTTCACAACTCAAAATGAAAATACAGAGATTACCAAAGTCTGGAAACCTTCAAACCCTCAATCTAGGTATTAATGTGGGGAACATGGTGCTTGCTCATTTAGCAGAGCTGTTCTATGAGGAGCTTAAAGCTCTGCCAGAGGAAGGGCTATAAATGGGTCTCAATCTGTGGTATACCAGGCTATTATATTCAAACTAACTACTAAAGCCCATAAGCTCACAAATCTTGTGTTTTGGGAGCTGACTCCTGGTTTTCCCTCAGCTCTAGCTATCTCAGATACAAACCTCGGAACTGACATCTTCCTTGGGCAGATCTAGTGAATCAGTCCCTGTAAATCCAAAGTAGATCACAATTCACAGGCATCTGACTGGCTTTGAGAAGTGCTCTCCTTACCCTCTATCGAAATACAGGAGCTCTCATTTCAGGGTCAAGTTGAACTGGTTGGAGCAACAGGAATTTCTAATCTATAAACACCTTTACTCTTTGTAAAGCAAAAGATTTAACCAAAGGAAACATTGAGGTTCAATTTCCCTTAGTGTGACCTTAGAATAATGCATTCCAATTGTGACACAAGTTTTTACACAAGGCAGTTAATTCCTGCTAATTGGATCTGGTCTTTAAAAAGTAGTGAGAAACTGCTGCTTCCCCACTTCTAAGGGGAAACTTTTTTAACCTTTCTTCCTTGACTTTCTCGCTGAGCTTCAACTGAGAAATTTCACTGGCATCAGCTGCCGTCTCCACCTCCCCCACACCATCAGCATCCTACCTAGAACATTATTTTTCTAACATTAATGGATTCTCTAACAGAAAACTTGCTTTCCATCCAAGGTAGAACCATTCAGCATTAATGATCTAGGACAGATTTTACGTAATAAATGTATTTTGCTCAAATGTATTTACTGAGCAAAACAGCACTACTACAAAGCTGTTGAAAACTGGCATAGCTGTTGATACAGTGATGGTAAAGAGGCAAAGAAGGGCCTTTGCATGGGTTCCCGAGTCCATCGACCTCCACACAAAGCAGGTAACTTTCAACCATAATTCAAAATGCAAGTAGGACTGCAATACAGTATTTACTTTCTGAATATCTGAAACACATAATATAGCCGGGAAACACCAGAAGAATAATCTCAAAGTTACTTTTCATACAAAGTCATACAAATCCATCTATTTCTAAAAACATATCTACTAATAAAAGTGTTTCAGAAATATGTAAATGTTACTGTGTATCAGTTCACTGCAAATGCTGTGTCCCTTGTATTTGCTAACCACCTCAGAGAAGTGACAAGAGGCACATATTTGCTCACTGCTTTTATAACTAGGAGGAAAAGGACTATAAAAACCTTAAGGATTACAGTCTATTAAAACTCTTAGATTATATGTACTGCAGAAAACAGTGTTAGTTTCTTAGCACATAAATTTAATGCAGACACTTTGTTCCCAAGGATGACAATAAAATGAATGTATAATGCATATTCAGAGATATGTTTAATAAAAGTATTTTCCTGAATGGGATTTAAATAACATATCATATATTTGAATTACAGCCTTGTAGTAGATTATCACCCTTACAGTATCTGAAAACCAAACTCAACACTACATGCTGAGAGACCTTTTCCCTATGCTACAGTTATGCCCTGCAGAGCCTTGGTTGCCCAGGGTCCCCCCAGCATATTGCTGGTTTGGACATTTCCATCATCTACCCTTTAACATCCCCTTTGCACAACTTCTAATTTGCTACTTACTCCACCATTCATCTCCAGCATTAGCAGACAAATGCTGACTTCTTTATCTGCAAGTGATTAAAAAATACAACTGAGCCCTACAGCATATGGAATGCAGGTCCAGGAAAACCAGGGGAAGGTGAAAAAGGATGGAAGAACTTAAGAGTGATCCAAGGCAGACCAGGAATGTCAGATTTGGGCTGTGGAAGCCTCGAGAGGATAAAGGAGTCAGACTCTGCCCTGTTCACTGCCTGGAAATGCATCTATGCAGGGAATCTGGAGGACATCTGCACTACTAATTCTGCCTTGGTTTGATTCAAAATGATCCTCCATGCATGAGGAAGTTCTGTCTACCTATGGATCTACCAATACATTTTCCAAGTACTTCGATTATTCAAAGAAAAATTCGTTAACTTAGTTATAATAAGAGACGCTTTCTCCATTTTTATATCGTAAGTGTTTTTGCTAATGGAGGTTTTAAAATAACATTTTTCTCAGTATACTTCATGAATAAAATCAAATAGTAGTAAGAAGCCTAATACAGTTCCCAGATTTCTGTATACAACCCTTAGGAAAAAGGGTTCTGAACATAACTGGGGTAGACTCAAATGAGCTGTAGTCTGTGTAAGAAAATGAGCCTAAAAACCTGAATCTTGTATTTACAAAGCAGGACTGACAGAGTGTTGTAACGCATGAAGTTTGACCATTCTCTCTCTTCCAAACAAGATACAATACTTGCAAGATACAATGCTGCAATACTTTTGTTTGTGTCTTTCACAGCCTCTCCTAAACTGAAGATGGGCACTGCCATCGAGTGCCAGCCACTTCTCCAACCTCTGGCTGCCCAGCACCAAGAGCTGTGACCAACCTGCCATCCTTCCACCACAGGAGGTGCAGCTACACCTTGTACTTTCTCCTGGCTGGATGCCTTCACCTGCCTCTTTGAGTTTAATATGACATTAATCACAGGTCCTTGTCACAGTGTCACTCTTCCATAGAGAGATCCAGAAGAAGCTGAAGGACTTTGAGCACTGAACGTTAGTAAGAGAGCTGGTGGAAATCTTGGGTGTTCTGGGGATGAATGGGTGATGAAGGACTAAACAAGTGCTCAGGAAAAACGTGCAGAGGCTTCCAAAATCCTTGAAAGCCAGACAGAAGACACAAGAGGTGCTGTAGAAATTCTGATGAATTGCTAATGAACTGGGGAGAATAAGGGAATACGGAATAAAAGAGCCAATTAGAGGTTAAAATGACAAAATGAGTTCTGCACGTGGCACATGTACTCTGCACATATTTTATTACAGCTACATTGAATTTTTATTACAATTCCTATCCACCTACAGAATTTCCTGGCTGGTGTTTTTTCTTTTTTTTCTTGGACGTGAAAGTCTCTGTTGCCTTTCAGATGCCATAGCACAGCACTCCCAGTAGGCAATTTACCAAATGCCTTTTAAAATAAACAACATAGCAGGAAAAATATGGTAGGATCCAACCATTCATTTACTACTTTTCATACTAAAGTATATTTTTGTGCAACACTTGATGTAATACTAAAGTAGCAGCACCTACTTTAATTATTCAGAGGCACACAGGGCACAGACCAGGAACTTCCAGCTTCTCTCAGCACATGGGATAGGCGAGCACCATTTTAAAAAAAAAAATTAACTGGGCTGAGAAATTAACTGGGCTGAGCCATCTTGATCCATCAGAGATTACAGACTGCCACTGACCCTCACACCTGACAACCTGCAGAGAGATCCAAGAGCCTACACCATGTTCCCAAGTGTTCTTGGGGCCAGAAATATGAGGCAAAGACACAAAGGGACTTATCTGAGACTGCAGCCATGCAAATGTGAGCTGCCTGCTCCTAAGCATAAACTGAACCTGAAAAGAGAATGGCTGTGTCCATAAGGAAATGAAGTTGGAAAGTCTTAAAATTGGCATTTGGAAGCCACTGAACATTGGAGTTAACTTACAACCTCTGTTACCACCCAGAGATGAAGGAAAATATTGCAAAATATAAAAACAAAAGCAGCCAGCAATGAAAATCTGGCACTTCAATCTGTAGGTTTAATTATTTGAGATTCAGGATGAAGAAATGAAAGTGATTGAAATTCAAAGTATTAAAATCTGCATCCTCTTTCACTGGTATGCTTCTATACACTTTTTCCCTTCCCCTTGAAATGTAGAAGACAGACTTTCTTATAAATACAGGTTGTACTATAAGCAAAACTGATTCAATATCATCATATAACTATGGCAGAAGCATTAAGCAGAGTTCTCTACTTACAGACTGCTGCCTCCACAACGATGAAATATTGTCTGATCAATAGAGGACGTGAAGTAAATTGACTGTCCTTCTCCAGCTTCCACTCATCCAGACTTTATCACAAAATCTTTCATAATTGATAAAATGGAGAAATGCTGAGAACTCTTTAAACCTTGCAGAGCCCTCTTATTCCAGCACCAGTGACAAGGGAAAAGCTAAGATGTGCCCACTGCTCATGCTCTGCTCATTGTGGTTGATTTTTTGGGGGTTGGTTTGTTTGTTTGTTTGTGTTTAAGATATGCAAAGGACATCTGGCTTGGATTTGGAAAATTTAAACTCCACACACTACATTCAATAAACCAGATACCAACACATTCTTTTTAATATGCTGGAAACTGGACATTTAAGGCCACAGCAGCTTAAATAACACTGAAAGTCAAAGCACAGAAATACATTTCTGGGGGCAAAGAGGGTCTTTCATTGTCCATGAAGTGCCTAGAACAATGTTCTCTCGGTCCCTAGGGTAACGAAAAAGTTAGTTTAGTACGAATTTGCAAACAAATACAGCCTGATTCTAAACTATTTCCTATATTGATTTTTTTTGTCCTTTATTGATTTTTTTAAAAAGCTCTCTGATAATGACATTTTACAGCCTTGCCTCTTCCCCCAATTGAATAAAGTCATTGGTGGCGTTTCCCTACCTTTTTTTAAATTAAGATCCTGAGATTCTAAATGCGAAGGCTGAATTTTATGACATATAAAACTGTCTTCTTTTATCTGCTTACAGAATAGAAATACTAAGATAAATTTAATGACTTTCTTGGTGGAGATCTAACACACATAAATCTTTTATTTTCCATGTTTTCAAACCACATGTACTCTGAATTGCAATGCATATCTGAGGCTCCACAGTAACTCAAGTCCCACATCACACAAAAGCCTTGAAAAGCTATTAAGTTTTAGAATTCCCCACACTGAATGAAATTATTTACATTACTAAAATAAAACTGCAAGTTGTGTATTAATCATGAAAAACAGAAGAAAACATTAGATTTTATACTCTGCAAAAAAGCTTTAATAAGGAAAGTTTATAAGACAGTTTTATTAGCATCTCAAATAGTTTTCAGATACTAATATGAAGAAAACTTGTTAAAAAACCAAATAAATCTGGAAGCAGAATTGAATATCTATACTTCTGATTTATCTACAGCTTACAATGTTTTGAAGGAATTTTTAATAGCTTGTCTTCAGCTGTAAAAGTTTCATTCTCTAAACAGAGTGCTCCAATAATAAGTCCCATTAAAATGCAGCTGCATAAACATGTTTACACACAGTTATATTTTCTCATTCACATTCCTTTCTCACAGGTGTACCTTTTCCACTATGAAGTAACTAAACTTAAGTGTATCTTATGTTAGTGCACACATGTATAATGTCACTTGTAAAATAGTCCAGACTGACCAGGGGGAAAAACTAACAGTATGCTTTATCTGAACATAAAATAAACAAGTGACATAAAAAAAGCAGTAATTCTACCACTTGTACAACACCAGCCCTAAATTACAAGCAGCAGCCTGATGGCAGTGAAAGAGAGTGTTGAAGTGTAATTTTTTTTCCATGACAGGAGAAATGCATTTTACTAATACTGTTTTAATAACCACATTAAGTTGTCTGTAATCAAAGAAGTAACAAAGAACTGCATTTCTCCCATATTTTGTAGAAATTCATACAGCAACAGTCCAGAAATCACAAATACCACTATTTCCATTTCACTTAGAGAAGCAAAGGATCAGTCACTGTTTTCAAATTCATATTCTTAGTTCAGAAAACAGCAAGGTTTTGCAATGTATGGGATTTTTTCAAAAGATATCAGTTATTTTTAAGATAGGGACAACTGTTTTGAACTTAATTTAGGGAAACTAAAAATGTAACATCTGTATTTATTTTAACTGTATATGTATTGCCATATAATGTTGCTTATGCAATATTAACAGCCATGTGCAAAATAAACTTTTATGTTGCAGGTATCAGAAAACTATTCATTTTGCTGTTCATTCACACAGAGCTAAGCAGAAGGTTCCTGCTACTCATTTAAGAGTAAATTAGGTAACAATGGCAATTCTGAAACATTTACTCTACACATTCATTTCTTCTTCATGTTCGACCTTCAGCTTAGCCTAGTTCCCTTGGCTTAGTAAAACTTAACAGAGAGGAAATTCCTATCAGCTTCTTTTCTGTCCATTTTTTTGGGAAGATTTTCAAAATTAACTGCCTAAACCTTTAAACAATACATGAAAGAGCTCCCCCTCCTTTTGTGCTCAACCAACATCACACCTTCACCTTTCTTCAACAGGAAAGCAGAATAAGCACCAGAGCTATTTTTTTTTCTTTTTTTTTTCTTTTTTCCTCTCCAGAAAAAAAGGAGAGATCTAAGTGTTTGAAGTAATTAAGCATTGATAGAGCCCAAAGAGGACCTTTTCTCTGAAGTGAGGTTTACTGACACGCTAACGAAGGCCTGACAGACAAGGCAAGAGAAAATGGTATTTGAGCACAACCTCAGTGTTTGCTCACCAGGCTGCTTGCCTGCACCAGGCTTACCCAAACACAGCCCCTGCAATGCTAAGTCAATCCTTTCTGGCTGTCTCTTAGCAAACAGATGTGAGCCTGGGAATTCCTCATACATTCAGATAAATCAAGAACCAGACTGTTCAGAGCCCCAACCTCCAAGGCTTTAGAAGGAGATACCAGATTTCTGCAGGAGTCTGATTTCATACTACTTTGACTAAATTACAGTTATTGACAATCATATGCAAGTCACATAACTTCCAAAACTGTCCACTGAGTTTGATATGCTTCCATTTCACCTGCTACACTACAGGAAAAATCTTCAGACAAGTCTAAACTATGGAACACCTACGTAACATTCCCCTGTGGATTTTTTTTTTCTGCTATCTCTACTCTTTTGTATTATGCCCAGGGTATTGAGGTGCGTCTTCTCAAAAAACTGATCTGGCATTTTCTACTGTGCACAGGTTCCCTGGAGCCACACAGTTCTGCCTCTCAGTACAAAACTTATATTGTCAGTACAAAACTGCAACTGTATCTTCCTGATCAATGCTCAAATCAATCCTTTAGAAAAGCACAAGGTACACAAACACTGCATTACAGTTGTAAAACAAACCCAGATAAATTGCTTCTCTGCATGAGGTCCATCTAACAATATGCAGAAAATGATCCAGTATTGACCAAAATGTCTAAGGTGAGGCACTTGAGTACTTTTCAAGCTTAAGGGTACCTCTTGAGATTTACATTCAATAAACACAACTGGATATCTGCTTCAAGATGGAATTCAAGAGCAGATTTTGACTAGATTACTTAAACATTCTGTGATGTATGTAGAAATTCAGTTGGACAATACTGATTTTACCATTTTATCCAATTACTACACAGGCTACATGTGCTCAGTTTCTAGGGGATTCATTGGAATAGAATCTGGTTCTCTACTGGTTATATGAACTCTAGTATCATGTTATCTCTCTTCACACAAGAATTAAGGAATCTAAAGAGGTTCAGCTGCTGAACTGTATTTAGCAGAACAGTATCTTTCCATACTCAGGACTTGAGGATCAGGACTCTGAAGCAGCAAGACTGACACCAGTCTGCAAAGGAAGCCAGGCTATGAGAATGGAGAGAACACCAGTCTGCTGGTCATCAGAGACTACAACTGTGCAGTTGTTTTTTTTCCTATCCTGGCAAAGAGGAGTGCCAGTACCCCAGCTGTACAAAGTTAACACCAGCAAAGCACCCCCATATGAGACATGGAGACAAGGAAACAGCAGCTGTTGAAGACTCCAGGCAGCCCCAGGCAGCAGCAGCTGCACAGCCATTCCATGGCTCCAAGGGAAGTTTGGTCCCTTTGCAATTCCCTCCCTTCCAGCTCCCTTAATTGCACCACATACCTGTTCCAGGGCATGGGCACTGGTAATTTTAATGAACCTGAGAAATCCATTCACTGCCAAGCCATTCAACCTTTATAGCAAGTGTTCAGATATTAAAACTTAAATATTCTTTTTATAATTTTAAATCTTACTTTACAGAACAACCTTGTTTAGTCTACAAATTCAACAGTCACCAGTAGATATAATTTTAAAGAGCAATGCATGCAAAAGATACTGACCTTCCCAGCAAGAACTCACAGCCCAGCTATTAAAAAAGACCAGCCTCAGTAAGGTTGCTCCATCTGTCAGTAGATATTAATCTTTGCATATGCTCTTTCCAAAAAAAAGTTAAGTATAAATCCACCAGCAAAAAAAAAAAAAAAAAAAAAAAGTCTTTCTCTAAGAGTTTGCTTTAGAAACAAAGCCAAAAATAATGTAACCTTGAGGGAACCATCCCAATGAATTTTGCATGACTTGTTCTTTACACCTGAATGACACATCCATGTTTTTCCTCACAATGAACAAAAAACAGTATCACATGGATCTGGCCACAGTACTCAAAGGCACAAAGAGTCATTGCTAGGCATTAGAAGAGACTGTAATGCCAGCAGTGTTCCTTCCACCTTTCCAGGGCAGCTGAGTGTGAGCTGCCAGGCAGCACCAACACTCTGTGCACGGCGAGTGACCCTGAGCTCCCTGGTAACTGGCACATTAGAAACCAGGGTTGAGAGCAAACTGCTCACACATATCTGGGGGAAGGGGGCTGGGAAGAAGGGAGAGAAAGGAACCTGGAATGCTTGGCCCAGGGTCAAAGGACAAAGAATTTCAGAGCTAGGCGGTAATTTTAAGAGGGAAGTGCCTATCACACAAATGTGTGCTCATCATGCTCACCCACACACTTCCTCTTCAGAGATTAGTTTTAATCCCAATAAATTTTCTAAATTCAACTCCCTAAGTACTTGCACAAGCTTGTTTACTGGCATAAGGATGGTGGCTATAGCAGGCAAGGAAAACCAGATGGGGGAGATGCATTTCTTTCAGTGGCACTGATGATTTAGGTTCACTTAGGAGAACATGTACAGATAATGTGTATATTAGAGTATAAACTGCAAAAGCAATAGGCTTTACAGGATTTAAGAGAAACTTTTAAAAAATGCCTAAGAAAAAGCATGCAGTACATAGAATATAACTAAAAGGCAGAAATGCAAATCACAGGGATAAGCATGATGCACAATCTCTGTCTCTGAGTTTTCTGTACAAAAAGTTATTGCTGAACTAGTTTTGAATTCTCACAAAATAACAAAGCGGAAACAAAGAGCTGTGTTCAAAACACTTACAAACTGAAATTCCAGTTCCCTACATACAAAACTTTCTTTCATTGGGACAAGATGGAAAACAAGTCAGTGATTAGCATTCTAATTCAATACCAAAACATAGTGGGGTACAATCGGTAAAGGCATTGACGGGAATTTTCCCAGGTTCCCTGTTGAATGACCGCACTTTTTCTTTCAGAAGAAACAACAGTTCAACAACATCATTATCTGCTATGACTTTCTCACAAGTGCTGCATCACTGAGCCTCTTGCAAGGCTACTGTAAACACTGAGCAGGAGCATCGATGCTCCTCAGATTATCAGTCAGAGCATGACTGAGAACAGACAGGCTTCTTGTGCACAGAACACACCCCAAAGACTCCACAGCCATCAGCAGCTAGTTTTCAGGTAAACATGTGAGTGACAGCAGATAAAGCTGGATTCCATTAAAATGCAGTGGTGAAACCTTCAGAGGGAGATAATTCAAGGAAAACTTGCTGGCATTACTGGATTCTGCACAGTACTTCACAAAAGCCTCATGATTTCAAAAACAAAAGAATAGGTTCTGTTAAATTTCCTATGCACACTTCTCCTTACATTTAAAGGTGAAAAGAAATATTTCCCTCAGGGAAGGGGGGCCCAGTTCATAATTTCTGGATTAAACCCATTACTATTAGCTACAGAATGAAATTATTAGTGACAGGTTCACTGAATTACCTCTTTACAGAGGTCACTGGAGCTTCCTAGAAACCTAAAACTGCCACTGTAAATTTGGCTAATAACAACTGAGTTTTTGAAACCAACTAAATTAGAGGTAAACATAATAAAGAACCTGCTTTAATACCCTAATCTAGTCATACATTGTAGGACAACACATTTTCGTTTCTTCACTTTAAAGTTAAAAACTGAGAAATACAAGAGTTTTGGCATGCACCACTATTACATCAACATTTTTATATCCACAGATGTGGATGTAGAATTTCTATTGATTTTCAATATGCTCATTTCTCTTTGAAATATAACACAAGCCAAGAATAAGTTTTCTGGCATGCACACAAACCATAGCTTGATTAGCACATCTAAAATAAGATCATACAGAGGCTTAAAATAGGATTAAACAAAAGCTTTCACTACATAAAATTCTGTTATGAAATGAATCAATTTTGAAATGTCAAGAATCTGAAAAAAAAAGAAACAACATGTACAAAAACTTTACTTTCATTCTGTTTATTACCACCATTTTGAAGTTTCAATTATTGACAAAGCACCTCAGACAGATATTGTTCAGCCCACCACTTTATAGGTTACACTTAGTTCTGCTTAATCTTCCAAGACAGTTCATAAACTCTGTGCACTGTTTCATGTACAGTACATACAGAGTCCTCAAAGTCCAGCCTGTGTTTCCCTCTTCCAAGGAAGTGACCTCACCACCAGATTATAAAGTCCTGTTTCTCTCACTGGTGCTCTCTGTCGCTCTGGTCCTGTAAATTTTGCAGTCCTAGGAGTACAAGTGATGCCCTTTATCCCAAACAGCGGAGCAGTTAAGAGTCCACCACTTGGTGAGAAACCTCAGCTGGGTTTCAGCATTAAATTCAAGTCTCCCTTTTCTCAGGGCTATCACACAGCTGCCCAGCAATCACAGCCCAGCTTTGCAGGGCACATGGAGACACTGATGTGGCACTGCTGCAGTGGCACTGGGACACTGAGGTGCTGGCAGGAGCACTGGCACAGCTCTGCTCCCCAGCACACCAGTTTGCCTGGCTGCTGGGAACACAGAGGGACTGCATGCCACATTTGCCTACACCAAGCTCTGCACTCCCCTCACAAGCAATGAGAGCCTTCATCCCTGCTCTCCCTTCCAACTTCTGATCTACTTTGTCAGAGGTTACTTCAAGAACTCCCAGAAGTAATGCCATTCCAGCCAAGCCAAACCCATCTTGAAATGCCTATTTTTACACAGAGTAAAAATAAACACCTTGAATTCCGCTGGTTCATAAGCAATTGACAGGTAAAATGAGGCTATAACTGAATTACTGGGGAAGAAATGGAACACCCCATGAAATGGTCATGGTAAATCTTACATCAAATGAGGGTCATCTGTCACAACTGAGCCCTGTTCATTAGTATTGAACAGGAACCTAACAGAGTTCTCAGAGTCTCACAAGTCTTAAATAGATTTAAAACATGCTCTGTTATGATTTATTTTACCAGTGGAACACTATTGTGCAAAGATCATAGAATCCCACTGACCCTGGTCACGAGCTCTTCAAACTATTACCAAAATTCCACAGTTGCCAGAGACCTTGAATCTGAAGCAGACTGATACTAATTTGCAATTAAGTGACTAATCTACCATAGAGTGCAGGTTTTTTCGGTCTAAATTCAGTTTACTATAAATTCAGTTCCCTTCAGTAATTTCCCTGTTTACTATTGTAAGGAGTTTTGTTTTAATAACTAATATATCTCATGCAACAACTAGACATACCCATAGCAGATAATGATGCAAAAGGATGGAAAAAGAACTTGATTAATCAACTCTAAGATTCAATATCACCTTTTGCAGAGGACATATCTGATTCTGAACAAGGAAGGCAAACATGCCCTGTGCTGTGCTAGTCTCTGTATCTTTGTGGTAGAGAGTAAGACCATATTATTCCACTTCCTCTTGGCACTGGGTGTTTAAATTGAAAAAACAACCACACTCTCCAGTGTCTAGGATGGGCAAATAACCTCACTGAAATAAGAATTTCTTTGAATTGTTCCAATTTAGAATTTGCAGAATGCTCTCAGTATTCAGAATTTGCAGAGGACACTCAATAAGAATAAGCCAAGAAAGGACGGGCATTTAAATACTAAAGTGTTTCTCATCCTGCTAAAGACACTTAGAGGTAACAAATATTAATTTAAGTAGGTAACGAAAATGCTGAAAGATTTGCTAGAACACTGAGGCATTGAAGACTTGGAGTGGTCTAAAATACCTCCAAATATTATTTTATATTGTATTTCAGGAGCCTAGCTCCTCTTCCAGAGCAACTTCTGCTAGCTTTCAGACATTAGGTGACCTAAAATTCAACAAACTCTGTCAGGGGCTGTGCTGAATTATCTGCCATCTGGAAACTGTAAAAATCAAAATTATAGGAAGGGACATGAAAAAAATACTATTAAAACACAACCGTGATGGTAAAGCTTGACAACTTTCCAAAAGAACTAAGTGGAAATCTGCCTTTTCTGAAGACCCATACAACCTGAAGCAAGCTGTGTGAGAGCTAAGAGCCCTGAGGCATCAGAGAAGGCTACCCAAGCAGAGCCTTCTACCTGTGGAGATTAAACTCCAATTCCTTTTATAGTGAAATGCAGATTTTTTTTGGTTTAGCTTTTAAATTGGATAGCAAATATAAAACTAATTTCAAAACACTGAAGTTCTTTCCAAAAGTACAGTCCTCTTTATCCAGACAACTCTATATAGTCTCTTTCTGAAAAACATAGCACTGCTCAAAATTAAGTTAAAGGATTATTTGGAGTTGTCTTGCATAAACACAAGCCAAGTATCAGCTTAAGTTACTTATAATGGGCTTTATGTAGGCTCCTAAGTCACATGGCAAATTCTGGCAGAAACAGACTTCAGTCTTTGGACACGTTTAGGTATTTGAACATGGTGCCAAAAATCTCCCAAAGATAAGTGAAACACACCAGGAAAACTGGTTTTAATATCCGAAGAGTTACTCAAGCTCAATAGAATTTGTCAAGATAAAGAATACATTTTTCTTGCTATGCAGAGAACAGATGAATCCTTCTGCTCAATATCGAACAGCTGTTGAAAACAACAGATGCTGAAAACTCTCTAAGAGATTCTACAAAAAATCTTTTATGGAGAAAATTACTTTGCAACCTAAACACCACAGTTCCTATAACAAAATCAATTTCTACGCCATGGTCTTAATTTCAGTTTACTTCATCTATTCATTCAACCTAGAGCTCCTGAGCTTCATATTCAAGAAGTTCTCATACCAGCAGTTGTCTTCCATAAAGAGCTTTGTTCCCTTAACAGTGCTAGTATTTGCTGATATTAGTATTTGAAATATTAGTTCCTGCAACCTGTCAGAAAGGAACTGAACANAACAAGAACAAAATTACACATTTTCAAAACTGGGTGTTTTGTTCTACATAGAACAGTTCCTGCTAATTCTGTACTCCAAAGTTGAAAATTGTAACATTTCACCAATTTACCACAAAGTTTGTATTTTTTTCACTCAAGGTTTAAGTCAAATGTGTCTCAGCACTGGATCTCAAACTTTAATTTCCTTCTACTTCTGCTATTGTTATACCAGCACTTGTAAATATTTACCCTTCCCAGATTCCTAAAATGGAAGAAGCCGGGGCTCTTTTGTAGTGCAGATGATTTGCACAGACCCCAAGCAGTGAAGAAATTCTCACGCTTTCATGGGAGGGAACTGGATTTAGGGGACACTTTGCTCCTGACAAGGCAAAGTAATCTTTAATAAATTTAAATTGAAGGGTCTTTCTAACACAGAAGGATTATGTATATCTTCCCTATGTACAATGATAAACACTAAAGGTATTAGGAAACATTCCTTAGAGAACTGCAGATATACATTTTTCATAAAGTATAGATGTGATTAAACTGCATCTAAAGCTGGAAATGTTTAGCACTAAGCTACTGAAAAAATTACTTTTCTGTATATGTCACTTCAATTTATCTTCTGAAAATTTAACCTGTCATTATAGATAAGGATTTAGTAAAAGCTTAATCAAAAATGTGAAGGCAATACTAAGAAAACGCAAGCACTGCATTCTTATGCCTCTTTTTACAAAGATTTTATGAATCTTTTGGAATCCTCATAGCAGCAACTTAGTCCTTGGTATCAAAGAGAGAAGCCAGCTTGGTCTTTGCTGGCATCACACATTCAGCAAAGTGACCTACAAGAGAAATGCTCCATATACTGTTTATTTATTAAATCAACCCCATAGTCTAAAAAGTCATGCTACAGTAAATCTAAAGGAGATGTAAACATGTAAGATACCACAGAGTCATCTGAGACAGTAGTAGTTTTCCTATTTTTGTAAGCATACACTGATTTATATCCTCCTACTTAACAGAAGTCTGTTGCTAAGGATAGACAGAAGACTATTTAAAACTTGCTAAAGCCATTGACTGTGTCATTTTAGCTGAAGCTGTGAATAAAAGTATCAATATATTATAGTATTCTTTATTTTGAAGTTGTCAAATTATGCACTCTAGCTAAAGAAAATCCTCCCTGAAAATCTTTGCGAGCACTAAGTCTCTTTTGTTATCAAAGCAAACATTTCTTTGTGTGTCTATTCCATCTGATAAAGTTGGATTTTGCCCTCTTATGGGTGCTGAAAAGTTGGGGGATAAGAATCTAAATGAGATCATCGTTCCCATGTATTACAGAATTCCTTAAGAATCCATACAAGTGCATAGTAATCGACAGAGGAATATAAAAAAAGATAAAATAAAAGTGTTTTCTGTACAGTGGGGAGCTACAGTTTCTCAGTACTGAACACATGGACGAATCAAAAAGGAGGGAAGAAAGCAGAGGCTGTCCCAATCTGCTTTTCAGTCTAAGGCAGCAAAATACCCAAGTCATAACTTTTAAAACACCAGGATAAAACTACTTCAAAGGAATGGCAGTTAGTGTCAAACCCATTTCACACAGTTCCATCAGGCTATCAAAACCAACCTCTCCTTATACTCCTGGTACTGCAACATTCCTCCTCACTTTACACAGACCTTTGCTTCTTTCTCATCTCCTGCTTCTGTTTTTACCTCCTCTTCTCCTGGATTTTCCTAATTACAAAGCCTTCTAAATCAGAGGAATCAGAAACTTTGATGACTAATTTCTAGAAGCAGCAGTTTAGACAGAGAAAGGGAAACCTGCCTCTGTCCTGCAGGCAATCTCCCTGTGTAGAATACCTGTCTGCATAAACACCACTTATCACTGCAAGAAGTTTACATGTGCAGGACAGTTTGAACAAATAACCAAGGAGCTGCTGTGGTCCCATAGACCCCAGTAACCATTTTCACCTTTTAATCATTGCAGTGACCTGCACTGCACTTGCACCTCACACAGCACTCAAGTGCCAGTCACCATAGTGCTCATTCATGAGCCATTCCTTGAGTCCCCCAGTTTAGGGTAACATTATTTCCAAGCTATTTAACCCCTACGGGAAAGAGCTGGAAAACAAAATCCAAAGTTTTGTTCATGAGTCAAGGGAGAAGCTGTAATATTCAAAGTCTTTGTTAAAATAACTTTGTTTTTACAGACTGACTTCAAGAAAATGCTTCAGAAAGCCCTTTGTAAATGGCTCTAACTTAACTGGTAAGTTATAATGCAACTGGTAAGTTACATTTCACCAATTTCAGATCAAGCCAGGCAACTACTTTAAACTCTCAAAAGACCACTGAACAAACAATAGCTACTTATCACAGAAGCTCCTATCCTTAGAAAATACTGAAAACCAGTGCTGGAACTTTAAACCCTTAAAATAGAACTTTAGAAAATAACAGTGGATATTGACAAATTTCAAGCATTTATTTTTCTTAACCTTTTTTTTTTTTTTAATAGGTATAACATTTGCTTTAGAAGTCATAAGAAAAAAAAAATAAATAACTGTTTACCTCTTCCATTTAAAACTCCTGGCTGAACAGTTAGGGTATGATGCATCAAGTGACACAGTTGCTGGCTTCAAAATCAGTAATTATGAGAAAATTTTAAGAAGCTGAAAAAAAAAGCTAAACTTTTCATAGTCTCCCAACTGCAGTAATCAAAAGTTGAACACTACTGAGGATTGGACCAAATTTTTCAAAACTCTTTATTCTGCTTTTACCATTTATCTGACTTAAATGCATGCTTTCCCCAAATCTGAATTAAAAGCAGAGAGGTAAGACAGCTAGCTGAACTGGAAACTTTAATAGCATTAAAGTTACATAGATACACAGCAAATAAATACACTGCTAACAATGACTAGCAAGGTAAGAGTCCTATTTTCAGCTAGAAAATCAGTTTTAAAGAGTAGACAAGGTGAATTTGCATAGCAAGGAACAGTCTTACAATGGAAAACGTCTAGAGGGAGATTTAACAGTTCTGTATATGTAATAAATAACATCCAGACAACAGGCCACAGATACAATCCCTTCCAAACAGTGTCTGCTGTTCTCTGGAATCTTGCCCTCTCCAATGCAATGTATGATTGTCAACTCTGCAGAGCTAAGGCAAAGGGGAACAGGAGAAGAAAAGGCACCTGGAAAGAAGTAGCCCAGTTTTAGGTGGGATGATAACACTGTGAAAGCTGCTGCATAAGGAGAAAAGCAATTTGAAGCAGCTCTTTGTGTTACTCTTCAATGGAAGATTTAAATGCTAATGAAAATAAGGGAATTTGAAAAACAATCCAACCTGAAACTACATGAAACAGAGACCACGTTTACAAGAAGAGATGCATTATTTATTGCCCTTTCTTCCAATCATCAATGCAGACCATGACACCATCTAAATTTCCATCAATGTTCCTCACTAAAAGCAAGAAAGATGTCATTTTCTGGTTCTGGATTAGCTACCTTGAACGCAAATGAGCTGACAACTCTAACAGCACCTTCCCAATAGAGCAGAATTAAAATCATGACATTCCCAGAGCCTGCCCAAAGCAAACCCATCCTTCCTTACCCAGCCACAAGTGTGACTCTTGAGAAGCAGCTGACTGCATGCAGATTGAAGGAAGTCTCTGCTGGAAACCAGGCTCATGTGTTACGTTTGATGTACTTCAGGCAAGTGAAAAACTTCATTAGAACATTCCAAACAGGTTTCCAGGAACAGCAGCACACTGAATCAGGGGCTAAAGGAAGAGGAGTTGTCAGCTGTAAGTGCACCAGAAAGAAAAACAGGAACACACTTCCTGGGGCTTTTTAAATTACACTTCAAGAGCTATTGTTACTAATAGCTGCTCTGAGCTGTAAAAACTGCAACCTTGGAGGGCAAAAGTCAAAGAAACCCTACTGGTTTTCCCCTGGATTACTCACAGAATTAATAAGATCATCTGGAAGGCAGCCTTGAGGTTATCAGAAATCTCCCATCACATGCCCACAGCAAACTTTTCCAGCATTTCTGCTTACAAGTCTTTAATGAACTGCAGCACTGAAGCAGAAATCCTCTTGCCTGCTAGCAGGTCGTGCTGGAATGCAATTTGGCTACCTACATGTTTTGTGTTTCCAACAGCAAAGTTACAAAAAAAAAAAAAAAAGGAAGCAGATAAGTCTTTAGCAGTTTTCCACTACATGATTCTGAAATAGCTTTTTTAAGTGCATTTACCACTTAAAAAATAAATGTCAAAATTTATGTATCAATATTAGACAATATAAGCAAATCCTCTAAATTTTCCAGTACATAATCAAAGACAACATTGCCTTAAAGTGCCATAGGAAGTGCTCCTTCTTCAAACATTCTTTAAAGCAATAGCACTGGAACAGGCTCCTTAGGGAGGGCATGGAGTCTCCCTCCGGAGATTTTTAAATCCCACCTGGACATGTTCCTCTGTCACCTGCTCCAGGTGACCCTGCCTTAGGAGGGGTTGGACTGGTGATCTCCAGAGGTCCCTTCCAACCCTAATGAATCTGTGATTCTTTAGTTGTTTCTACCTGTCTGAGACCTATCTGAACAATGAGAGTTTGTAGTTAAATTGAGCTGTTTTGACACAGAAAATCCTAAATATCAATGGAACTAAAGGTGGATATGATTCAAACAGATTCTTGTCAAGGAAGGAATTGTAGGATTTTGGCTACAGGTATGTCATCACCACACCATGCTTAAGTACTTAGAGGATTTTGGCCCAAGCCACTATTTGTGCACAAGCAACTCAAATTCTGAGCACCTGGTTCAATGAAGTTTCCCACAAATCAGACACCAAGGTGGATATAAAAAACACAGCTTTCCACCCAGAATCTCAAGGAGGTCAGCATGACAACAACTCAAACTGGTATGGCCACTACAGTACAGCTTTTCAATATGGCCACAAGAATAAGCAGAAACAGGAAGAG
This sequence comes from Thryothorus ludovicianus, assembly GCA_013397245.1. NCBI lineage: Eukaryota > Metazoa > Chordata > Aves > Passeriformes > Certhiidae > Thryothorus > Thryothorus ludovicianus. The sequence continues at coordinate 2,446,467 of VZTB01004761.1, forward strand.
ATCAGACAAATACTCATGGCAAAGCAGGATTTCAATTTGTCCTTAATGTGATGGGCTTGGTCAAATACCTGGCATTGCTGGAAGTGTGCATCTGGACGTGTTACACATCTGTAAACCCTTTCTTTTGGCCTTTTGGACAAACTTTCTGAGAAGAAAATGAAAGGATTTGAAGAGGGTGAATCTATCTGGGAGCCAGAGTAACATTAGAGAAGAGCAGAGACTGAATGCATGTCACATCAGGTTGGAACCCAAGGGAATAATAAAACCCCCAAAATTTACTTCTCTCCTAAAAGTCAAAAAGGAGGCCAAAATCCCCAAAGCAGCCTGTCACAGGTAAGAGGCTGAGTTAACTTCTTTATCAATTTGAGAGAAACCAGTATTTGTGGAAGGATTTCACTGGTTCAACCAGTACACTCATTGGAGACTTAAGATAATCAGTCATTGACTGTCACAGCTTAAAACAACATTTTGCAATATTTGACTTCCCCTCCTACATCCCAGGTAATCCAAAATGGATTCCAAGCAGGCAGAGAAATTAAGGGTCTTTAGCCAGTCACATCTGTTTTACTTGAAAACTTACAAGCAGCACAAATTCAACACATCACAAAGCAGGGGGAGCACAGATGTCCATCCAAATACATCACTCTTAGTTTCCAGAACAGAAAGTCAAATCAGAATATGGAGTGAGGTTGTGTGTCTCAACTGCTGTACATGGAAGTTCACTGTCCTGAGAAGGGTTAACATGGAGAACCTATTAACCATTTGAACATGCAGACCTTTTGCACATTTTTTCGCACATTAGAAACTGCCCTAAGGCACTGGGATATTTTAAGTCACAAATCCTATTGTATGGCATGCAGTTTTAAGATATCCCATGAGAGTGCTGTTGTCTGCTATCTGGGCACTGCTGATTCACTGTTTGCATTCATGTGCTGCAGAGATTGCTGTAACAGGCAATGTTCTGCATCTTGTTTGTGCTGGCAGGAGCTTTTGCCCACTCTTGACAGAAGAAGCTTAAGATGAGTCTTAGAAATTCCTTCATCGGGGCAGATTCTCCTTTTTCCTCAAATAGGTCAGGGAGCAGGGAAGAAGAAGAGCAGAAAAAGAAGACAAGAGAAACAAACCTATTAAGAAATTCTCAGACTAGAGAAGCATGGACACATAAAATTTTGATAAACCAAGTTATCAGTTATCTACACATTTTACTCCAAAAATGATGAGAGCTGCATGTCCTGCCTTGGACTCACTGATTTCCATCCAATCCCAACAGCAGCTCTTGGCCTCACTCTTTTTTTTGTACCTTGTTCTCTCCACCAGCATGGACATGAACCAAATTTGCCATTTGAAAAGCCTGCCTGTCTTGGGCCTTCAACTATCTTCAACTTTGGCAACTGCTCAGTACAAATATTCTTCAATCTGGATGATGCTTTGTAAGTTCAAGCAGCACAGTGCCCGCTGGAACTCCCAACAGATGGGGCAGATGTGCACTGGCTGGTGACATCGTTTCATCCTGGGATGCAGCAGACAAGAAAATGGCTGTAAATCACAGAGGCTATGGAAGAAAACCACTGCCTTGGAGATGATAAGATGTGAAGATAAATTCCCTTATCTGAAAATAACAGTCACATCAATTTCCTTGTCAGTCAACAGTGAAAAAAGACAAAGTTTTACACTATAAAAAACAGGTGTCTGTCTCAGAACTACTGGTAGCTAGAGACATCCATTAGCTTTCTGACAGAGTTTTTAGGGTTTTTTTGAACCAACCAAGTTTTGCCAACAGGCAGTTTCATCCTGCCATTAAACAGGGAGTCCAATGACTACTAGCCCAACATCTGTACAACTCCCTAAAATTTGCCCTGCAGAGACTCCCCTGTCAAAAAGGTTAACAATGACATTTTTCCCCTTTCACACTGCTCACCAGTAAACCCCTCTTTTTGTTTGTCTGATACAATTAAAATCTAATTTCTGCATTTTCTGGATGATGACTTCTTGTCAGAACTGTGTTATCTTGTGTGACTTTTAGAACAAGATGCAATTTTTACACAACAAGATCAATAGGAAATATCATCAAGATCTCATTCTCTCCACAAATTAATTGGTATGGATTTATTATTTCACCTATAGTATCTTCAAGCAAAACTTTTCAAGTCTGAAACAATGCAGTGAAAGTAGACATTTACACTCCATACTTAAGTTTAGACATTACCAACAAAACAATTATCAACAAGTGTCTATTTAAATATTTATAAAGCTATTAAAAACTTTGAGAACTCACAAAGATACCAAAATGCTAAATATATGCATGCAAAATGGTTTATATAATAACTATGAAGCTTAGATACTAAGAGTAGGACAGGAAGATCTCTAGCATGCTAACTGATACTCAGCTTCAGGCAGCATCCATTTAAAAAAAAAAGTTATCAGACAACTTTTGACTGCTCATGCAAATTGAACAAATTACTTGATTTCAGAAGTGACAGTAAAAAGCTTTACTTGGTGGAAACCTCAGGAGTGATGGGAGGGGAGCAGACTTGCCTTCAAAAATGACCTGATATTATTTCAGCATCCCTCAGAGATTATCACAGGGGCAAAAGAATTCCAAGGATGCTCCGGTCAAGGCCTCTAGGATGCAGTTTGTGCTGGTGTGGAAGGCCACACAAATTAGCTGTCCAAGGAAATGTAATTCCTTGGCTGAAGCATCTCACTGATCTTGCCTACTACATGAATATAAAGTACCTCACTCAAAATCCAAAATGTAATCAAATCTATGTAAGTGAAACAATCAAAAGATAAACATTTATTTTATTAACTGATGGCAGATTTCTAATACTATTAATACCTGATTAACATCAGGAATATGATCTCGTGTTTATCTATTCTTTATTTGAGGTGGAAAATAAGCTAATAGAGAGTATTTGTGCTCCTTTAGGAAAACCACGTCTCTGCAAAGGATACTTGTGAGAAAGACAAGAACAAAGTTTCTCACTATCAGAACACCATGCCACTTCAAACCTTCTACATAAGATTTTCAAAGAAATCAAATTTTTCTTAGAGTGAAAAAGCAGTTGTACCTGGATTGAAAAATGTTCAGTCTGAACTGATCAGCCTCACGAGGAAATCTCAGTGTAAATTTTTTAGTGGAGCTCTGCTTGGAATTTCAACAAGGTAATTAGATATAGACCACTTCAAAGTGGGACATGTCTAAACTGATCACTGAAACACACAGTATGGCAGACAGGAGCCAGGACTTCCACCTACATCTGAATAAAACATGGATTTAAAAAAAAAAATCTATAGGAAACGTTAGAACAGACTGAGAGACTATCTGAGCAAGTCTGCTTTTCATTTTTTGTCAGCTAACATTATTTACACTTGTATAAAAAGCTATCATAACTTAGCTGTTGGCTCCAAATACCTTAATATAATTAGAGTGCTTTTAAACTTTAGTTATGTCATGCTTCCTCATCCTTCTGTGCACACTGCAGGGGACTGAAGATCCAGTTTGTCTTCCCTCTTGCTGACCTAAGGCAGCATCACACCTCAGCTTGTCCTGCTGGAACTCACACGTGAGGAGGATTCCAAGTCACAACTCCACAAAAGCTAAATTGTCAGTATATTTACCTGTCTGGTGCAGAAGTGAGACTTACACCATTCTTTCCCCTCTGTCTGCAGCACAAGTAAAACAAGTGTTTAATCACAGTGCTTGAGAAAGAATTGGCTGCTGGGCTCCAAGTTAGCTGATGTTGCAAAACAATAGCTAACACAAGTAGTAGGGCAACTATCCACTGTTTTATTGAAAAAATACTTCTGTGTGCTACACAATATCCACATTTTTTTAGAAGGAAAAGTGAAAATTCACTTGTCTTTATCCTAAAATAGAATTTCTACTTCTGAATTTACTGGTTTTGTTGGGGGTTTTTTTAATAGTTAAATCCACAATTCATATATATCTCAATGTCCAAATATATATTTGCATCAAAAATATATTTTGTAGACAGAGGTGCACAGACTCAATGAACTGAAACTTTGCCTGTGATGACATCAGCCAGTTGCAAATAGAGTCTAGGTACACTTCAGAACTGGGAATACAGGCCAAAAGCCCTGGCTCCCTCCCTAGAGACCTTGACAGAAAACAGTATTTCACTTTTAGGGTGGAATACACGAATAAAAATAATGTACCTGCCTTTTATAACAGAAATTTCTTTGGATAGATGACCAAACAGGTCATAGCTTCAAATTACAACAGTGAGATTTGGGATGGTTTTTTGGAGCTGTTTGTTTGTTTTTAAAATATAAACATACACACTCTTACAGTCATATTTTGCTCAATGAGCTGTATGAAAAAATCTGCTATATTCTTCAGCTTTGCAAACTGAGACCATATGTGAGCATTATACACACCACAATAAAAGGGCAAGCTGCCTGTTCAGCTGAACATCTCTTCCTGCACATGGACACAGATGGAAGCAGCTGTTGCCACTAAATAACTCACAGAGCTAAATTGCATCTGAGAAACTGCTCCACTCCCCAGGCAGGACCTGCTCCTATGGACTGCAGAGCTGGATGGGACAGAAAGTAGATGCAAGTAGAGAGGTGGTTTGCCATTGCACCCTCATCTCCTGCAATGAGCTCTGCACAGATACTCATCCAGCTCTGAGAAATGAAAAGACAAATTACAAACACCACTTCCTCCTGGAATCGCTAAGTGAAGCAGAAACACAAAGTGCACACTTATATTTCACAGCACAGCACAAACAAGAATTAGGCTTTTTGTACCAAACCATTAAAACATGCAATTTGCCCATCAGGTCACTGTAGGAGGATGAAAAAAATGTAGTGTCTGCAACACTGGCTTATACTGGAAAAACACGGAGGTGGAAGGATGAGGTAATGGAAAGAGGGAAAGCAGTTTATCACCCCACTCACTCTCCTCTCAGAGAAGACTCTGAGCACTCAGGAATAGCAGGGGACTATGCTCCTACTCATGACCTTTCTTTGAAAAAGTGCAGTGCAAAGTCTCAAAAAGTAAAAGTCAGGGAGGAGGCAGAAATCTGGCATTCCAGCACTCCCACTCCCAGCTTAAAACTTCAAGGCAGACCGATTGCTATTTCACAGTCTGCTGATTTGCTCTACTTTCCATGAACCAAGAATGCCTAAGAAATTCTAATTTAATCTCTGCTTAATGTCTCAGGTTAATCACATTAAAATTGTGCTTCTGGAATCTTTAATGTCATCAGTGGCAGTAGTGGGCCACTGAAAGTGAACAGTCAATAAGAAAAAGAAAACTAAGAATCTCCTTGCTGAAGGAAAGTGAGACAGAAGTCTCTTTTCTTGAGGATTTTAGAGACAAGTTAGATTCATTTGCACGTTTTTAGACAGGCATGCACCTTTAGGAAGAGAAATCACATGTACATCAATACTGAAATAACTCCAATATTTATCAGGTTAGGAGAAATCATTAGCAATGGTACTGAAGCATGTGTGTTTATGCACTAGAAAAGGCATTGCTGATTTCTGCAGCTCATGAAATCATTTCTGTCCTAGAAAGCAGCTACAATACCACACACTGCAGTCTATACAACTGTAGGTATACACATTCCTGTGATTGAAATATAGGAATGATTGTGCTGAATCAATCCACAGAATAAGAACTTTTTAAGCCTCAAAATCAACAAAATATCAGATTCTTCATATAAAAAGTATGATTACCACAAAATGGACAACCCTATAGGGAATGCTGTCCCTAGGAGCTATAACTTTTAGCATTATTGTATAGGTGTGGCTCTGCTTGGACATGTAGAAGGTAAATATTTCCAGCCACTGGCCCTTTAGAGATGCTGAGTGAGTAATGTGAACATGGGAATAGAAAAGCACATGCAAGTTTTATTTGCAAGTTTCACTCCCAGTTCTGTCACCTAAAAACCTTATAAATTTTTCATATCCATAGAGGAACCACACCAGCATCTTCACCCAGACAAAACACTTCTTTCATCAAATGAAAAAGGGTTAATTCCAAATTTCAAGTAAGTATTCCTACAGCTACCTTCACTACTTATCCAAGCAATGAGGCAAACCAAAGGGAAAAAAAACCATCAAGTCAACAATTCCATGAATCACACAGAAATTGTTTTGCTTCCACTGACAGGATCAGTGTTTAAGTGAAGCATTGATGTCATTTTAGTGGCACACCCTCCACTGCTGCAGGACCTCACCCTCCACAGCCTGTGCCCAGCTTCCATCCCACCCAAGCACATCCAGGTCTGCACTTCTGCAGCAGGCTGCACTTATGTTTGCACTATATTTTAAATAATTTAATTGTTCTACCTGCTTTTTAACAGAGTCAAATCAGATATAACCATAATTACAAGCAGAACAATGAAAATAACAAAGATTCAGTAAGAAGAATCCTCAGTTACTTAATTGCCTTTAAAATCCCATACATTCAACTTTGCTGTTCCCAGTTCTTTGGAGATAATAATGGCTCATTTGACTAGTTCTTATTTAAAAGTCAATTACTGTACTTGTAGAATTTACCTTTAATGCAACTGCCACCCAAGACCTCTTAATCATAGTTCTTGATTGATTCCTCAGGTCCCTCTCCCAAATTAAAGTTCTTGTCAGTACTGCAGCATCTTTCTCCATGTCCCTCCTTTTCTTTTTCTCCATCAGCATCAAGAAATCAATTTCCCAATCACAGAACTTCTATCTACTCTTCATCCTAACTCTCCCTAGTAAAATAACACTCTTGTCATTCTGACTTTCCCAGGTGTGGAGGGGAAAAAAAGCCATACCAAAAGACACTGAACTTACAGAAGTTATTTCCCTTGCAAAGGAGTTAATGTTATATATTAAAAGTTATATGGAGAATAACCACACAGAGAAGTTCATCAGAACTGGGAAACTCTGTCCTCGTAGTCTCAAAGATGAAAGAGGCTCACACATTCCTGATCTTGCAATTTATATTCCCACCTTACATTGTTTCCCCCCTCAGCTGCCTGCATCTCCTGGGTTTGCACACAGCACCTTCATTTTCTTCCTCACATCTCACGTGCTTTGAGCAAGATTCAGCTGCATGAAGCCACCAGGCATTTGGCATATGGAAATAACAAAGCAGGAGAGAGAGCAAAGCCTTATTACAGCCAGATGTTGCTGCTCTTACTGCAGCTCCATGCTCAGGAGCCTCATTAGAAAGAATATTGCTCCCAGTTGCAGCCTAACAGTGGAGAGAAATACAACAGAAGCACAGCAAATCGTCTGCTCCTGACAAGGGAACATTCAATATAAAATCTAAATTTGGCACCTTAATGTCTTTGAAATCAATCAGCCTTTAAAATTCCCTGCCACATGATACTAACCATGGAATACAGCAAAATTTAGTGCATTGCAGATTTTTATGGTTGTCAGGAACTTTTAGCTGCTCATACTATTAATGCCAACAGAAGGACTATTAGAAGAGAAGCAAATATCTGCTGTTTAAGATGTTAAGCTTTTCATGCCTCTGGCTCAAGTAACTTCACACTCTCTGAGATAGTAAGATTCCACATTCTTCCTCAACTTGCCTTTTCTCCAGCTTAATAATGCTGCTTTCTCTTCCTGCCTATTCTGTTCCTTCACACTTGCAAAAAGCATCATTTCTGCTGTACATACCCTGCACTCTGACAGGCCTTGTACAAATTAGGATTTGGCTTCTTTCTGCCTTCTCACAGCTAGTCAGTCCTCTATCTCCACCTCATCTCTCCTCAAATTACCACATTATTAAAAAAAGTAATGAATAAATGGTACAGCAAAAGGGTACTGAATACCTCTCCCCTTTCCAATAAGGTTTTTAATACCTTAGGCTAGTTCAGATGTTTCCCTACATGTTAGTTCTAGCACCAAATTAATATTTCTTTTCAGTACCAAGACTACGGTGCTACCAAATAGCAATAAATCTCAACTAAATATTCTCAAGAAATTAAGTTCTAATTTTAGACTTGAAAGTAATATTATTTAAGAACCTCTAATGACTATTAGAATGAGGGAAGATATAAAAAAAAGGAAAACTGATTGAAGTGGTTTCAAAGAACAGTGTAATTATAAATGAGCTTCTAGCATTTTATTATCAAAAAAGAAGTTATCTTTCTCAAACTGAATTATGACAAATTGTTCCTTCTCAGGTGTGGAATAACACAAAACTGGTTCTACCAAAATCTTCAGCAGAGGCAAGGTATCTTCAACAAAAATTTTTATCTCTATTATTTTTTTTCTGATCAGATGACTATTACATGGCCTAGCAAAACCAACTTCAATGTGAATATATTTCTAACCTGTAGCTAAAGGAACCAAAGTAAACATTCATCTGCATCTGCTCCTTCATTCCCATTTGCAGAACGTGAAGGTGTAAGTACGCAGTGTTCTGCACAAGCTTTAGGAGATGGGACAATTCAGCAAGAACATCCCAACAGTGAAACCACAAAAGAAATATCCTGGAGACAGAGCATGGGAGAAGAGGAAAGGCAAACTGCCTTTCAGACCTGTCCCAGAAGGGCAGCAACTTTTCATTACTTGACATTTGTAAAAATCTTTAATTCAAGCATTCAAATAAAACCTTCATGATATGCAAAATTTCTGTGTAAGAACACTATTTCTAAAACTTCTTGCTCAAGAGAGAAGGATTCTTGTAAGAAAACTTGGTTATAGTCAACCACAAATAAATCACTAAGTTTATAACTATGCAAAAAAACCCATCAAAATTTAAACATGTTCAGATGAACTGTTCTGTAATTCCACCTGAAAAGTTCTGGAGTTCTTTGCCTGAAGTGCTGCTTTTCCCTAGCTCAAATAGCTACCCATTTCTAATATTCTAAATGAAGTCATCTGGTCTTTTTCTAATTCCACTTAGCCCCAAATCAACCATAAGGACGCAAAAAACACAACAGAGACACCAAAACCTAAGACTATTCTGGTAAACAGTACTTTTGGTACCCAAGCCAAGCAGCAACCACAAGAATCCAGTCTGGCCACGATGAAGCTCTTGATATCCAGTCCCTGCCTGCCCCACTGACCCCTGATCACCCAGAACATTTCAACAATTCCTGCAAGTTTGCCCCGAGACATTATTGTGGCTACAGCGTGACACAGAATAAGCAATCTTCATCTTACAGCACTTTAACAATCTCCAGCTTCTCCCACAAATGTAAAGCTATAGATTGTTTTATTTGTCCAAGACCAAGACTACATGCTAATTTTTATCAGATTTCACTGCCATCATCTTTCAAGACCAACCAAGATATTTTCCCAAAAAGTACTTCATAAATTAGATCTTGTAAGCAATATTTTAAGTTCTTTCCCTCAGAAGCAGGATCTCATTTTGCTCAAGTTTAAGATATCAAAAGCCCACCTAAAAATGCACACTGTTTCTTGGGGAAAATGAATTATTTGTTAATGTAAGTATTAAAGCTCAAAACCATATTTCTTTCCAAAAACACCTTTAACAAAGCAGCAAACTGTAGCACAGCATGATTGTGCTACATTGACAGACATTATCACTGTCTCCTTTTAGCAGATAATTTCATTTCAACAGCACAAATTTTATTGCAACTGCCTTCCAGTACTTCTCCCCTCTCAAAGTTTTCCCGTTTTGTAACACTCTGGAAACTCAACATCTTGCTTTGAAACCCTGGCTTATGGCCAACTTGCAACTGATACTACAGTTTAAATACCTTCCTAGCAAAGTTGCACAAACTTCAAAACACTCTGGGATTAGTCATTAAAATGTTTTTGTTTCAGTTACAACACTAATGAAAACCAAATGTCTACATTTATTTTAGCCAGCTTAATGGTCTAGGGACTTTGCTTAAAAGAAAGCTCTGAATCAACCCTCATTTACTTGACTGAACAGATTAGCAAAACAGCATTGTACAGAGATATGGATAATATTTTTAAAAGGTTTAATAAGAGTCTTTCAGCCACAGATCCAATTAAGGAGGCCCAATTAATATCCTCAATTTTCTTCTTTGCTAAAGTCTTCAATTACAGCACACTCTAAACTATGCACTTTTAGCCACAACTTTACAAGGCTCAATTTGCAAACAGGTTTAAGACCCAAAACTAATGTGCTACAGGACAGGCTATTGCAAATGAAATAAAGTCCAAAATACCAGATCCTGCCTAGTTTGCTTCTTCCAAAAGTGCCTGCTTGTGAAAAATATCACTGTGCTAAGTAAGAGTATCTCCCAGTTATACACACACCACATTCCCTGGACATGAGAATATCTGAGGTGGGAATTGCAGCATGTTTCGTGTGCTAAATTAAACACTCCATACAAATGTGTTTCAGCTCAGAGTTGTGACACTGTGCTGCTGCTTTAACCCATACCTTCTATGATAAACCAACAAATTCTATGCTGGTTTTGTACAGCCTTAGCAATTCAGAGTAAATTGATGTTTTAGCAACATTTTATGCCTAAATTCATTTTTGAACGCTTTCTCCACAGCAAAGAATATGGAAGGTCTGCTGAAACAAAACCAACACAAGCTGGCACAAATATGTACATTTCAGTAACAGCACTGATGACCATCATTTGTATCTCAAGATATTTGGAGCATGCACCACCTGTTTCCAAATAGCCCTCACACTGTTCAACCGCACAATTAATGACAGCTGCAAAAAGTCTAAAATATCAGGGAAAACAAAGTTTAGCAGCAGCTATGCAGGACTGAGGCAAGCCACCATCTTTCACAAAATACGAGTCATCATAACACATACAGCACTCCAGGAACGTGTATTTGCACTTCACAGACTCCCTTCACCACCATTATAACCCAAAAGTTAGAGTTTCTGTCAGCAGGAATGCCAGCGCCCCTGTGCAACAACTGTTGCAAGGCCAGGAGGGTGAGCAGGCTGCCCATGCACTTCAGAGTTTTACAGAGCTAAGGAATCCCTAGCAGAGACTTCCCAGTACACATCCCTAACATGCACATCCATCCCATTTAGCCAGAAACAGAAAACAGAGCAAAAAGCCTGCTCAAGAAGTGACGCCAAGTGCACAAATGCCAATCCAAAAGGAAACTTGAAATGCATGAATCCCAAATAATTGATTTTTCTACTCTCCAAAGTGTGCAAAAACAGATATATAGCAAGAAAGTAGAGGTTATAGATACCTGATGAGACAGAAAACAGACTTTGTAAGATTCACTTCAAGTGCATTGCCACTGTATTTGAAAGACAATTTTATTTATGAACACTGGCATTCTTGCCATGCTTTCAAAAGTATGAAGAACTCTCTCAGTGTAATAATCCTTCTTTCAGCAAGACACTGAAAAGAGTGACTTCTTATATGCTTAATTCAGAGTTTCACAAAAAAAACACATGCTTACAGTAATTCACCTGATTTCTCTATTTAAGAGATTTTTCCCCAGAAATTAGAATACAGAATTCTGGTACTAAGTAGCTGATAATTGCTTTTCTGTTAATCCCAAAAAGAGGGGAAAGGAATAATACAGAAAAAAATGGGTATTTAAAATTAATACACTTATGTTTCACAAAAAAACTCAACACAACATAAAAGTTTTCCAAGGTCTTAGGTCTCTGACCTGGTCATGACTTTATAGATGATGGACATCAGATCAAGAGCATCAAAGAATTCTTTCTCAAAGTTTCAGCTAAATTATCACTAAAAACAACAGGAAACAAGATCAAATAGATCAATTATTTAAACGAGAACAAAAAAATAGCTGAGAATAATTTTTTTTCCTTTATTTTGTAAAATCACATACCAGCTCCTTACTACTTCAAGAAAGAATCATGGCATACTGTTTATATAGTTATTTCTGTTATGTGGATAAGTATGAATTCAACCACACCCTTCAAGAACCTTCAAAAATACCATTTCTCAGTATGAATCTTCTCAGACCCTGGCAGCCTTACAGAACAGTCACAGCCCCAGCCAGTAAAGATGTCGTGTGATGTTTCAAATAGATACAGCAACACCTTCATTTATTAAACTGACCATATCTGCCTATCACAATTTCTCTCAGGCATTCAGCATGGAAGATTAATAAAGAGCATGTGGACCAAATAAGCAATACCCCCTGAGATCAAGAATAACAAATTCCTGCAGGAACACAGTTCGAGGTAAGTTCCTGCTATCAAGTACTGTTTGCACAAAGCAGCACAGAAGTGCAAATCATGAACTCTCAGGAGACTCCCACATCCCATCTGCACACAAAGGAAACTTTAAAGTTTTAAAATTTAACCTATGGCTTGGGACAAACTTCTCAAATATGACTCTTTTAAGCAGTAATACACATTCATTTCTTTCTCAAAGGAAAATAATTACATCAAAAGCAGATTACAGAGAAGCAGCAATACTGAAGAATTAAGTTCATAAATTCAGAATATTAAACTCATGTTTTATGTTTCATAGAACAAGCTTCAGTTCTTGCATGTGACAGGGGATCCTTTATGTGAAAACATCTCAAGGAAAACCAGATAAATATTAAATATCTTCCAGCAAAATGGAACTTGACTCTTGTCATACAGTGAGCATTCTCACTTTAAAGCCTCATCTAATTTAGCTCAAAATATAACCCATACACATGACCTGTTTCAGAAGAGTAACATGGAAGCAAGGAGAGCTTACAAACAAGGCAGCTGCTCAGCTTCCTTCACACTGACACACTCATAGGAGCAGTCACCCCCTTTGGAACAAGAGAACAAAATTCTGAGGATCTTTTCTTTTTATCCCAACATTCTGCATCTGGGGCATTTTCTCACTGTGTGTTAAGGGTTAACCCAAAAGCATTTCATAGACATCACTCTGTGAATATGAGGATGGCTGGTAGTGTCAGCTTTGGAAGCTGGCTGTTGGGTCAGGCCAAGAGGATTGATGGAAAAAGAGGTAATTGAACAGATGCACACAGCACTTTGGGTTTTCTTCCCTGTCACTAGAGCCAAGTGGCCTTTCTGTGTAGCACAATCTCCAGGTATGGGAAATCAACCTACAGGATGATTGAAAACAAAAAAACAAACCTAACACACTACACAAAAACATGGTGGCTTTTTACCTAAAAATCTACTTGGAAATTAGGCTTGAACTGCCATAAAAGTATTCTAACCCGAGGGCCTTTGGTCACTGGTGATTACCAGCAGAAGAGACAGATCGGTATTGTTAAGACATCAAACAAAATGAAATAAGCATGGACTGCAAAAGGCATCTCCAAGCACTGTCATGTTTTAACACCCTGCTGAGTTTGTACATTTGTGGGATATGGGCTATATTAGAGCAGCATGTGGGCCAATAGAACATCAGGCCTCACAACCTGAAGCTAGAAATCCACTTGGCATTCCGAAAAACATTCTCACAACCTCATTTAGTCCCGGACATGTCTTCGGATCCATGCCCACTTTCTGCCCAAAGAAGCTGAACTTGTGTCAGAGAAAACTAGACTACAGCTTGTCTCACTGCTCTGCAAAGGTTCCCTCTCTGGCACACACTCCTGACTGGATGTTTGGCAGCAAGGAAGGACCCAATGAAACAGGATCTCTAAAGAGGTGCAGAAAGTACAGACTCCACACTGCTCATTCTGAATGGAAAATGCAGGTGTTTAATGGGGGTGGTATTTAGCATGCTCAAGATATTTTGCACTACATCTATAAAAGCAATGAAAGAGCTCTTTTGTGAAACACACATAGTTTCAAACACAGCTATCTCTGTGCCTGTCACTTCACAAAGGCACCTCAGGCTATTGCTATGGATACTAAACCCAAAGAACATCTTGTCACCTTCACCTGGAAACTCAGACCTACTGCACTAAAATTAGGACACTGAGGGTGTTTCATTTACACTTTTTAAAACACACAAGACACTTCTTTGTAGAGACATGTCAAGGTTTTGGAACACACAAGGTATAAGACTACCACACTTTTCTCAAAATACTTTTAATAAACTTTACATGTGAGGTGACTTTAAAAGGTTGACAGTAGCTCATATGGGAACTGACTGGCATAGACTGACCATGCCCAGGCTTCTCCCCCACTCAAGAAACCACCTTTGATTACAAAGTGGAAGGGAACAGTCATTGTGGCTGTGGAGTTCCACAATTAAGTTAATTACAGAATGTACCAAAGGGTCAATTTTCCCAAGAAAGCTGCTGCTAATTTTTTCACTGCACTAAGAGTGGTCATCCATTTTTAGCAGCTCCTGCTTTAACAGGTGCTTCTCTCTTATCTTTCACATTCCACAACAGGATGTTCACCTTTACAATCTCTTCCACTGTTGCCTCTTGACTTTTTGCTTCTCTTTTGGCTATTTGACCCAAAACTGAGCCAAGTGTCCTGCAGCAGTTGTTTGTCCTGTCCTTAAGGACTACACAGCTTACAGTGAGACATGAGCAGCACTTAGTGACACCTTCACTGTGACAAGCACAGGGTTTGTTATCCTCAGCTTTCCAACATGCCTGCCCACACCTTTTCCAGTATGATCTGGGAAAGGAACAAGTTAATGTTTGACTTCTGGTTTAAGCACATACTTTTTCTAGTGGTTACTTGACAGCAGAGTCTGGTGCTGTGCAGGTTGTTTGCATGGGCTCCAAAGTCAGCAGTTCGTATTTCTGAATCAAGATTTGAGAGGTTACATAAACACATTTATCTTTGTGGTCTTTATTTTGGAAGGGGAGAAAAGTAAGTGTGCAGCTAGGAAGGAGCAAAGCAGATGACTTAGAAGGCAGAGAACAGACCATAAACATATTTCAAGTGTTATATTACATAATACAACATAAAAATGCTCTCTCTCATGGGCACTTCATCAATGCATGCAGGAGTTTTACGGCTTGATTTCCTTGCAATGCCAGTTCTTAGCCAGGAAAAATTCACCATCCTCTTTTCCCAATCACAGCAAGCCTAGGAGCTCTTTGCTTTATGCAGGTGCATGAGATTCAGCAGGTTTTGCAGCAGCAGTTCCTTAGTTCTAGATGTGTGCATTGCCTCCCAATTTCAATGCTGACTGACAGGACTCCAACACACCACACAGGCCACACAAAATCAGCAGAGGGAATGAAGCAACCTGAAGAACTGACAAGCTAATGCCAAGTAAGGATATACACATGAACATCTCTGCATTAACTCTTTTCAAAGTGAACTTCTCAAAGCACACAGCAGAATTTATGTTCACTGGCCAGTTAACTCCAGTGAGAACAGCACCACTTGAAAGCAGAACATGCATTTGAAAATAGCTACCATAAACCTTCTCTACCTCATTCCTCTGTAAACAAACATTAAGAACCTGACATATCCATGGCAACCTGTGCTGTGGAAACGAGAATTCAGCATAACCTTTTAAAAAATTATGCCAGTTCTTTTACAAAGAATTCACTGAAAGAACTATAAACCCTGTAGGGTGACTCCACAGTAATAAATTTAAATGTCTGTGCAGGCCTAACTTAAAACAAGCACCTGCAGGAAGAAGCCTGCAGGGATTTCAGCCTGATGCTACCAGCCTTGGAAAAGGCATTTCACTGCCCTGAAGACCCCACACGCCCTCTCACTTTTCAACACTGCTGGTCTGTCGAACCACAATGACATCACACAGCATTGCCCTCACCCTCTAAAGGAACTTAAATAAAAAATAAATCCTTTGGCCATATTGCTGCACCAATGCTCCAAGACAAACCAGCTTACACCAATGCAGCCTTCCCGCTTAGAATATAATAGGACTGGAACTCTAGTAAAATTTAAATTCTGCAATCTTTCTGTATCCCTATAAATCATGAATGAAGTAAAAAAAACTACACTGTATATCTGAAGTCTTTGAGAAAGGAGAGGTCTTCAACAACAGCAGGGAACCAAAAAAGCAAAGGAAGAAAAAAGAAATTGTATTTTCCATACATAAAAACTAAGGAAAATACCACAGGGTTAGATATTTTTAAGCTCTCAGAATTTTAAATTATTGTTCTTTAACCTGAGGATACTGTAGAAGAAGAATTTAAACACAACTTCAGAATTCATGAATGAAAACCTTGGGTTTACATACTAACTTTTAATGCACAAAGACAAGTCTGAGCATTTTAATTCTGTAGCTACAGACAAAAAATAATCCTTATAGCATTACATTCTGTGTGTAGAAAACAGGGCCAGGAATTAAACATGCCCTTCAGCAAATCATAACTCAACAACTTGTCTAAGATTAAGATACTGACAGTTCTGTCTCCCAGCCCCAAGTTCCTGCTGCCAGAATACACTGCCTCTTATTCATGAATTTTAATTGCCAGGTTTAGGGAAAAAAAAAAATAAAAAAAAAAGGCAAGATAAAGGCTGCTATCTACTAATGAGAGAATAGTTTATTTTATATCTTAATTCTGACTCGGCGGAATGAGCTAAGCACTCTGAAATCTTAGAATCTGGTATCAAACTTACCATGGGGTTTGAAGAATCTAATTTCTCCCTCATCCCCAAAGCAATTTTACATATAGCTAGGGAAGAAAGATGATTCTGGAAGTTTGTAGCCATCAGTATACACTTAGTGTATCAACTGGAAGATATTTACAGATATGAAATGGAAGTGAGCCAGAAGATTTATAAAAGTATTTCCCCCTCTCCCTCAATGTAATATTACTTTCTTTGAAGAGCAGGGAGTGGAAATGAGGGAGTACAGATGTGCAATTTTGACAGCAAGACCCATTATCACAAAATGAGAAGGTGATTAACATGGGCCCAGTGCTATTAACCACTTTGAAATCTTTTTAATTCGAATGCCCCTGCTTTCTGAAACCCTTCTAGGATTTTCTAATACTCTAATGGTTAGAAAGCAGCTCAATAAATTAGCTAATCCTGCCTCTCAGGACTGAGGGAGAAAAACATGGTCTAGACACAGTTAACCTGTGCCTTATGAGGCACTCTAAAAATGGCAACACCACAGTCTTCCCAAGCAATCTGTTTCAGGGGGTCACAGTTCTTTTCTAGTGTCCATTTCCACTCTCTCTGTTGCAGTTTAAGCACATTACCAGTGCTCCTGCTGTCAGAGAGACAAGGCTAAAAAATGCTGTGTTAATGCCTCACCTGAAGAAAATAGTAATATTCTTCCTTCCCTCTGCAGTCTTCCACTCTGTAAGGGAAACAGTCTTTCTGTGAATAAAATAATTACATTTTCAAGACTTCATTCTTTACTTTCCTCTATACTGTCTTGAAATTGAGCTTTTCCTGGGATGAAATGCTTAAGCCTACCATGAAGGACTATTATGTGATATACAGAAACTCATCCTGCTTACATATCACAGTACACCCAAGCTGTTTGCAGCAGCTGTGTTAACACAATCATATCTGGATTCTCAGCTGCAACATCCCCAGAACTCTTTGCACAAAACTCATTCTACTCCTCCACAGTCTTCTTGGACAAAGATGATAAATGGAGGATCTTGAATCTTGTCCTCATGCAAAAGGCATGGTTTTCTCCCTCCCAAACTGCTTCTTCTTTGTCCTCAAGTCTCTCTGAACCTTATCCGCATTTCCCAACACACTCACAGCAATTCCAAGCTTGATACCATTTGCTGCTAATACTGCACAGCCTTAATGTTTCACTTAAGTTAAAATTACTGACAGAACCCTGCAGAGAGCATTCAGTCTCCACATCCTCTGGTCTGACAGTGATCCATGAAACTATTTAAGGCTTTTCACCAACTTTATGGTATTTAGAGAAACATCCTTGCTTATAATACAGAAAAAGCCATTAGAATAACTAACTAAACTAAGAACACATTTGTTCCTCTCAGAAAAGACTGGATACCATGCCATAAAAGGAGATTTGACTGGTTGTGAATTTTGGTTTGAGAAAATCCACACTTAGGTTTATTTAACGCTTTTTGTACTTACTACTTGAAAAACTTATCCAATAGTTCACATTTGTTGCAAGTGGACTCCAGAACTCTCCTGCTTCTTTTCCACCTGACCCACTCAGATACAGGTGCTGGGCCTGGTTTCTCTCCTAATTTAAAGAACTTCATCTGTCTACATGGAAACTGATAATGGTCCTGTGACCAGGAAGCAGGTGAAACAAATTATCCTTTAAGTTTCCCCTGTTTTCCAAATTAGCCCTTTTGTAAGTGCTCTCCATCATCTTCCTCATACAAGAAAAATTCCTATGCTTCTGTTTCTGGTGTCAGGTATAGCTACAGCTTATCCTGCAATAAAGGTATATCTGAAACAAGTGTACTAAACACACAGTCTAGAATCTTTAAATGCTTTCCTGGGAAGAATGTTAATTTAAACCTTTTCCAAAAGGGTTGCAACCAAATTTTTGCACTGAATTTTTAGAATATTTTCACCACTCAGGTCTTTTATTAGTTGCCTGTACCCTGATTATAAACACCCAGCAGCATTTCACGTTCAAGTTAACAACAGTCCAGTTTGGTTAAATGGGAAAACCAATTTTATGCTGCAGATGTAAATGATCTCACTGACCACCAAACAACTCCTTGGTGCTAAATGAGGTCTCTTGCCTCCTGTCCTGGTTGAGCTGTACTAGCCATGCTGGGGCACATCCCACCATGCCTTGAGCTCATTCTGTGCAGCCTCCTGCCAGGACCTTACATGGAGAAAGGATGAGCACGTCACTGGAGCACAGCTGCTGCACACGGCAGACACATCTACACCTAAAACTACTTGATATTGTTAATTACAGACAGCCTCTCAGGAAGCTGTCTGTACATGTCTGAATCCACTGGAAGGAGGTAACTGTAAGAAAAGAAGAATTTAAGCAGTGGAAAAAAGCACTTGCCCTTCTCCATGGAACAGCCACGAGTGCTTGTTTTGGCCCGTGGTTTATTACACGACACAGCACACCATGGAGGGCTACCCAGAGCAGCTCACAGAAGTGACAACCACATCCTATCAAGAACTACCAAAATATTTACTTTATTCAAACTTTTCACTAGCATTTCTGTTTTCTGGTCTGCTCCAGTCATTCTGCTCAAAGCTGTAATACAACGGGGAAAATTCGTAACACAAATATGAACACAAATTTCCAGAAAAGACAAACAAGATACCACAGAACATCCTCTTAATAGGGCTGACAGGAGAGCTGGTGTTATGTCTTGAAGAGTAAAGTGGTACAACTGTTTTTGAGCTATCATTCAGACCAATTATTATCAGCTGACTAAATTTTAACCTGATAACTTCGACACTAAGGCACTGACCACCAGAGCCTTCCCTGAAGCAAAGAGGGCAATGATGAGAGGCACAGTAGATAACAGAGAGCTCTCAAAATTAAAAATTCATCTCACAGTCTTATAATCCCAATGTTATGACTTCAGTTTGTGGGTTTTACAGATTTAGCAGCCTTCAATTTGTAAGTTCTACAGATTTAGCATCCTAAGTTCTAAAATCAGCAAGGAACTCTAAATGCCATATTCAAATTGCCTTTAGAGGTTAGAGGATAGGATGCCAATTTAAGGAAAAACAGAATCATGTTTGGCACAAGCAAACAGATGCAGTTTCTCCTGCCTAGACAGTAAAAGAAAATTAGAAATTCTTATCTTTTTGGAAGTCAGTAACTTCTTTATTGTGTATGCAATTAGGAAAGCCATTAAAAAAGAAAAGTTAAAGAGCTTCACAAAGTAACAAAAGCTAAGAGAGGGACATGCCTTCCCCACTACATTCAATATCACACATCAGTGATCAAAATCTATTAAAAAAAAATAATTAAAACCCCTTTCAATTTCCCCAGAAAGCAGTTTGGTTTGTAGAACTCCACCATATACAGGGCAATAACAAACCACCATGTGACCCTCTTATGGAAAAGGCCATGGAAAAAAAAAAAGAAAACTGTCTAGAGTTTGTGTTGGCCAAGCAAATCAATATACTTAGTCATAACTCAACTGCACTACTTACAAAGCAAGTAATTGTTTTCCCACTAATGCCATCTCTACCATTTTTTAAACAGAGAACAAATTGCAAAAGTACTCAGTTTGCAGGAGATCAAACTGGCTTTGCTTGACAGCAAAGAAAAGCAGAGAAAAGCGGTTTACTGATGCAACAGTTAAGCAGTAACACAAAAAAAACCCCCAGTTACAGCTCTCAGACAACCACAACTACTTTCTTCAGCTGTCTTGGTGGGTAAACATTATTATACAATGACATTTCCAAAACCCTTAAAGCAAATCTTGCTTTTTCAGCTCATAAAGTTTCACTGTCACAGAAAACACCCAATGACTAATTCTGGCCCAGAAAATGTCTAGGACCATTCAGGATCTTGAAATTCAATGTCACAGAAGTGAGTTCTAAACTACACTAATGATCCTACTTTTAGTTTTAATAATGGATTTTGGTTTTAATTCCATTATGTTTTTATAAAGCTATCAGCATGACATACATTTCACAGGACTTAACTTCAAAGGGTTAAGATTAAGTTACTGAATTCTTGCAATACCTGCTGTAGTTTTTTATAGTATTAAAGAAGCTATCAACAATAAGTGAGAACACATGTTTAAGACTAGGGTAAAGTTTATTCCAAAAGGCAAAAACTCCCTTCAGCTTTATATAATTATTTAGAACAGCATACGTATTAAAGAAAATATTCTAACTTACTTGCATATTCAAAGTATGTGGCATTGCACTCTCTAATTTTCTAAGCCCAAAACATCATAACCACAGCAATCTTTAATTAATTACCTAGTTCTCAAAATTCCCCTCTTCCTTCCTCCCACCCAAAGATATCTCCATATCACCCAGTTTTGATGCAACTTCAAGAACTGCTGCCCAAGAGGGGTGTTTCAATATTAAATACTTTTACCATTAGAAATGGATCCTATCAGCTGTATTGCTGAGCACAGCAACTACTTTCAGTAAACATACCAGGGAGAAAATTCCTAAGAAAGTCTTTTAAGTTCACATCAAGTCTAAAAGCATTCTCAGTCTAAGCCTGTAAGTACCAAGCATCCTCTAAGTCTTACAACAATTAATAGGAAAGTGCAAAACTCGGAAGACGACAAATAAGGCTTTGCAAAAAAAAACCCAACAACCAAAAAACCAACAAAAACAACAAACAAGCCCCAAAATCCCCAGCTTTAATTCCAACACTACCCTGAAGCACAAGTGTAATCTGAGATGTACCCTTCTGCTCACATTCCAGGTAGAATGGATTTTGTGTTTACAAAATGTGTCTTCTCAAATCTCACTACCGATGCTCCATCCTGTCTACAAATACTTAATCACAAACACTTCATGAAAGGCAGCTCATTGGCAAATGAGCTAAGTTAAGACACAGAAAAATTATGAATATGGTATTGAAAAAGAAGCATTAAAGAGAGATGTATTGAAATAAACAATTTCTGAAGTGAGTCACTTTATGTCTAAAATATTTTTCAAGTATATTCATTGACCAGACATGTAGAAGTCACAGGAAGATAATGCTGTTTAAACTTCAAAACCTGAAACAATTCTCCTTGAGACTCTCTCCAAACACTCAGTAAACAGCAGACAGGATAGTTTTAAAAAGCAAGGCACAAGCCCAGTATTAGCTGTGGCAATAAACTTTAGTGTCTTTGAGATTGACTCCCTGGTTCAGCTCCAGCAGGCACATCTTATCACATGCATGGATGGCAAAGGCATAGGGAAATATCAGGAAGTCTAAAACAAGGCTGTTTACAGCCCCTGACCAACCCTGGTTACATAAAGAGGAAAGATAAGAAAGCACTAGGAGGGGGAGATATTCTTGTCAACTCAGGAATAACAATAGTTTAATTTCTAAACACTCTGTCTCTGCACAAGAAAGGAGTATTGCTGAGCATGCAGGCTTCACCCAGGAGCATAAGTGTTTTCAGATGACAAGGCAAACATTTTCCCTTATTAAAGCCTATCTCCTTCCCATTTTATCTGCATGTGAAGTTCATTAACAAAGAGAGACTACACAAGACTAAACCAGTTTCCATCTGCTATTAGTTATGGCTTAATTCAGTCATTTTTATTAATTTGTGTTACATAGCACAAGAGTTATGTTGTGCTATAGACAGCACAAGAATGTTTTAATCATGCTGTGTTTGTCTGTTTCTACAAAAACAACAATGCTATACATAAAGATACACAGCAAGACCTTTCTTCAGAAACTCAAATGCAGAAAGCTGTTATTACTTCCAGTCATGTGTTGACTGTACCAACCCACCAGAAACCAAGATTTTCATGTCCCCCACAGAGAATAAAGATGGAGGAAGGAGTAAGAGCAGGGAGGGCAGAAAGGATGTTTCTTTCCCAGCTTCTATCAGCTGTTCACACAGCGAGCAGCACTCTGGGCTGTGCACCACTGAGAACACTCAGCATGGCATATGAACGTGTCCCTCCTGAGATTACCATACAGCCTCTCTCATTCGGGGCTGCAAGTGTTAAACTGTCTCCATACCACAAGACCTCTGGTTCCCCACCTCAGCACTGAGGTTCTTCTCCCTCACAGGAAAGGGCTCCACATGCCCCTATTCTCATTTCCTTCCACACACTCCAAGAACATGCACCTTACAGTCACGAATTCTGATGCATTTCTGCTTAATTTTAAATAGCACTTTCCTACCTATATACCACATAGTTTCTGTGTCTCTCCTCAATGCCACCTTTACTAAGCAGAAAACTTTTAAGCTTGCAAGGTCTACGCTACTCTACAATACCTCAGCAACCTTTAGCCTTCTGTGATGCCGGGCTTTGCCTCATTCTATTTTCCAACACCACTTTTGTTGCTTTTCTTTGCTCCCACTCCCCTGACTCAATTGCTTCCACTTCCAGATCTCCTTCCAAGATCACCATCTGACGCTGGTTCCCCTCCCCACAAGTCTCCCAGATAGATTTCTGTTAATATTGCATGCTGGAGAATCTCCCACAGAGAAACTGAAGCTGCTATTTATAAGCATAGAGTAAAAGTCAGCTTAAAAAAAAACCAGTATTTTTCACCCTTATAAAACTGCTTCAGAAACAGCTCCGAGCTTTCCCCACCAGACTCCTCTCTGTTATCCTGGCTTTCACCAGCTCAGTTGGACTATGCTCCCTAATGCCCAGAATGTTTCTCAGAAGGTCTTGATTTCAAATCCTAGAAAAGACCTCTAAGATCATCGAGTCCAACCATTAACCAAACCCTGCCAAGTCCACCACTAAACCCCACCTGTAAGCACCACATCCCTGCATGTTTTGAACACTTCTAGGGATGGTGACCCCATCACTTCCCTGGGCAGCCTGTTCCAATGCTTGACCAACTTTTTAATGAAGATATTTCTCCTAACATCCAATCTACACCTCCTCTGGAGCAACCTGAGGCTGCTTCTTCTTGTCCTATCACTTGGTAGCTGGGAGGAAAAACCAACTCCCATCTGTCTACAAACCTCCTTTCAGGTGGTCATAACAAGCAGTAAGGTGCCCCTGGGCCTCCTTTTCTCCAGACTAAACAACCCCAGTTCCCTCAGCCACTTCTCATGTGACAGATAAAATTCACACTTTTTTGATTACTGCAGGCCTCAAAAAAATCAGAATTCAGATGGAAATTTCCTGTGGCTGTTCTATTAATGTCATGACACATTTAACAGCATTAATGTATCACACCTCAAGAAGAAAACCCCCTGAAAGGGTATGATACTGAAAGAGGGGTCTCCTATTTACAAAAACACTAAAAAGTATTTTGTTTACAACAAAATACCGATCTGTTGATCATTATTTGCATTAAAAAACTTCAGTGTCAAACAAGCAGCAGTTACAAATTTTAACTACTTTAGAATTACAGTCTCCCTGAACAAGTGATTTAGAAGCTACAATCTACTCTTACACCCAAGTTAAAGCAACTTGCTTTTTTTTTCTCTTTTAATAAAGAACATTTTCACACCTTCCCATAGTATTTAATTTTTGCTGCACTTCACACCAAAGCCCAGCTGACTCTGTAAAAACCACCTACAGGAAATCACACTAAATTCAGAAATACCATATGGCTGCTGAATGAGAAAATAGCCATGGTTACCAAACCAAATTAATGCCATTGATCACTATAAAGAGAGATAGATGTAGGCTTGCTAATTACCTGAAGTGCTTATTATGTATTTCAAAGTTTGAAAGCAATTCTATCCCTCTATCAAAGCCAGTAAATCAATCATCTCTGTTAAAGGCTTGGAGAAAAAGTCAAGCTTACTGCCCAAATAAATCTATGGCCAACATATGAGAAGCATTACTATGAAAGCCATTCAAAAAGCCTCCTCATGGGAAAGGGTAACATTATGAGAACTAAGTGTTTTCACATGTTGTTTTTACCTTTGTTCTTTCAAAGTTTTACTTTTCACCTCTTCTATGGCAACATTTTTTTGGAGGCTACTAATCTGAATTCCATCTCTTTCTTCTCGAGGCCCCTTGGGATCACTTCTCCCCCATCACTGTCCTTTGTTCCTGCTACAGTAATTCTCTGAACAGTCAAAAATAGCTTCACATGGCATGCTCCAACAGAGCCAGGAATCTGTGATGGTAGCACTTCTGGAAAGGAGTGAAAAAAAATGGAAGTGAAGAGAAAAACCCCACAATCTCAGCAATGCTGTGACTCTGTATGCTAAGAAAGCTTTATCCCCAAGTCGTGTCTCCCCTGCACTACCTGAATAAGAGAACATAAAACCACTGAAGCAAAGGTCAGGCCCTGCAGACAGGAATGCCCAGCCACTGACACTGCCCTCTCCCGGGTGCCTGGAAGGCAAACACACATGGCTGTGGCCTTATCACTTCACATAACCTGCAAACAACCTTAACTTTGCTACCGTGAGTTCAAAAGCTAAAAAAACAGAAAACCCAATCTATGTACTGTGTCCCTTGAAAGGGGAAAAACCCTCCTGAATCATAGCACAAAGTTTCAAATCCTAAGGCACTCTTCCATATTTTGCACCACTCTAGTCTCAAGTCCCCACTTCAACATCCATCTGCTTCCAACCAATATACATGTTTAAGCTTCTAATCTCAAAATAACTGTGTCCTCCAACTAGGCTATGGTATCACCACAGGATATCACTCCCTTCAATCTAAAGGAGAAAACAAATCTTCATGTGGAATCTGATTTTTCTTTCTATTTAATAACCACCAAAATATCCTACACTACAACAATGGTCAAGTTCAGCCACTCCATTCTGAAACAGAATATGAGGGTCAAAGGCTGCTTTGTTTTCTTACTTTAACATTTAAAGATAATTACTTAAGGAAAATCCCCATCTGGATGTTTGCCTCTTTAATTTGTATTTCAATTTACACAAGCATTCAGCAACCAGCACAGCAGCCTCCAAGTACTAGTTAGAGTTTCTGGGAGCTACTAAAAAGCTAAAGAAGTCATTTATTTTACATTCAGTGCAAAATATAAATATATGTAAAATTAATACAATCTGTGAATGTTATATATACTCTAATGTAGTGTGAAAGTTTGATGACAAGCTTAAATATCTGCCACTAGAGACTACAAATCAGAGAATCTCCTGGGTTGGAACAGAACCACAAGTATCATTCAGTCCAACTTCTGCACAGGACAACCAAAAACCCCCCTGTCCCCATGTCTGTTTGACACTAGATCTCTTCCACGCCCATCCCTGCCATCCCATCCCAAGGAAGGCTGCTTGCTTCAGGCTCTTATTCCTTTGTTCAGTCAATCCCTTATTCCTTCCAGCCTCAATTCATCCCATCTGCTTCCTGGCACCTATTTTTGCCTATAGTTCTACCAGTCAACACTCTTAAAGCTGAGTACTTTTATAAACCCACTGACAATCCAGATGCCTTGTCCTAAGTGTTTGTTACTATTTCACAGGTTTGTCCAAGCCAGATATTCTGTAACAAGCTACTTGCAATTCTGATCACAGTGTTTTTGTCCATTTAAATCACACACATGCTACAGACACACGTTGAGTCACAGCTCTTCATCTCTCTCCTGAAGAGCTGGTTCTCATTTACATCCATACAACATGAACCATCAACCATTCTGCAAAAATGTGTTTTTCCATCTTCTCCAAAGGCTGAAAAAAAGAGATGGAGTGCAAAGGCAGAAAAAAAGAGACGGAGTGTCCTGCTGCCTCACCCACAGAAAAGTTTTTCGTTGAGCTTCAAGTATGCTCTCAACCCTCTGCTAGGACGAGGATGTGAAGAGCCAGCAGGTGAGCTGTCCCTGACGCAGGAACGAAGCCATTCCCAAAGCGGGGTACGGCGAGAGCTCCTCCGCTGGCTGCAGGTGCCAGCTCACAGATCACACGGGAACTCCTTGCTCGCACTCAATCGTGAAACTCAAGGGGCTTTCACACCCCTCTGGACAGACCTCTGCCCTGATGGTCTCTCCAACACACCTCCAGCATTCTCCAGCGCCACTGGAAGCAATGAGCAACCCTATCACAACATCGCCTGTGCGGCCAGAAGCCGGGAATCACCGTATCCTTATTTCCCAAGACAAAGGGTGCCACACGAGCTCCCTTTCGAAACCACTGCCTGCAGACCTGCTCCCAAGGAGTCTTTGCTCCTAACAAATAAAACAGGCAACTACAAGCACCGTGTGTCTGAACAAAGGGCAGGAGCACACGAAAGGCTGATCACATCTCAGCCCGTAACGAACAAGAAAAGTTAGGTGCTTGAACATCTTTAAATAAAGAGGGGAAAAAAAAAAAAAAGGCCCCAGGTCCCAGTAAAATAAACACAAAAGATTCAGAAGTGAAGGTGAAGAATTAATTCATTTTTACAAGATACGTTAAGGTACGGCTCAGCCAACACAAGGACACCTCCGCCCCTAGCCGGGCTTTCCCCGCCGAGGGGCCGCCGCCGTCCCGCGGGCGCGGCTCCCGGGGGCGCTGCCCCCGCACCGGGGGTTCCTCCCCCGCTACACGAGCGCGGGGCGGCCGCCGCCGCCTCCTC